>JAULLG010412295.1:0-11459 GCA_035668355.1 Sarracenia leucophylla
GATAATATAGGATGTGGATCAATTCATACAATCAGTATAGAATTAATCATCCTATTGATCTTGCTTAATACACTCTAAGTGCACTAACACTACGAGCTCGAAACTCAAATCTTAAGACCGGGATTCGATCCTTTCGACCTAGCCAACACCAGCTAATATAATGATGTGCTACAATCGTACCAATGGACAGTTCGGGTCCACTACGATCGTGAGCCTTTTATATATCTGTCAGAACCATTGACTTGATCTTCCCCGCTTCAGGCGACGAGTCAAATACTGGACATGATATACGAACAATGTATTCATACATCATACAAGAAATAAATATGAAACCGAGTAAACATATCCTCTCAATAGATTCTCATTAATATTTTCGGGATCCCGGAGAGTAAAAATACTCAAAAGCATGGCTTTTAAGTATACAATCCTAACATAGGGATTAATCGCTAGGTGGTCGGCCCTAGGGAAGTGTATATGCCTAATTATCTTGTTAAGATATATTGTATATATCTTGTTAGCAAAATAATAGGAAGGTGGATATATTTTGGAGATATTTTAGGGGAGAAAATATATTCTCTCTCTCTCTCTCTCTCTCTCTCTCTTCTCTCTCCTTTGGCCGGCCACTTATGTGGCGTTTTGTATATTATTTTATGTATATTATTTATGTGGAACAAATATGGAAGATATATATTAATATATCTATATATGTGTATAAATATATATATGAAATAAGGGAGTAAATTAAATACATAAGATTTACGTGCCATAACCCTAGACAAGCCGCCGCCACCTCTTTCCCTCTCCTTGATTTTTATACATCTTTTGGAGAAGATTTGAAGTGTGTCGAAGCCAAAGGATCTTGAGTCGGATCGGTGCTCACACACCGGAGTCAAGACGTGTGACAGGTCATACGCGAGAAGATCACCGGGTGGTCTCGGAATGGACGTTTAACGATCTAAGAAACTTTTCTAACAATTTTCTACGAGGTAACAACATTTTCAATATCGTTTGATTCTAGTTTTTTATGAAAAATGCGACACGACGTTTTTTACGATCACGTCATCAAAGTTTTTTATTTTTCTGCTGTGTGGCACTAACAGATACCACGTTATGAGACGAGACCACTCGGTGACCATCTCGCGTATGACCCGATGCACGTGTTGATTCCGACATGTGGGCATTGATCCAAATAAACTCCTTTAGGCTTGACCACACTTGAATCCTCTCCAAAACTTGCACAAAAAACAGGAGAGGAGAGGGAGGGGGCAGTGACAATATAGGAGAAGAGACAATTTGGTTATTTCTCTAAAATGTAATGTTATGTATATCTTGCACTAAAATGAGATATATGTATATCTCCTTTAAAAAACATAGAACATAAAATAAACTCCAAAAAATGGGTTATTCCCTCCCATTAGGGCCAGCCATATGAGAGAGGGAGACAAAATATATATATATTTTTTAATATGTAAAATGTATATTAAAATAACCATAAGTGTATATATCCATACGTAAAATATTATAAGCAATATACATTTAAAAAAATAATTTGTTCTCTCACCTACTAGGGTCGGCCACTAGGGATAAATCCCTAATGTGCCACACTACCAATTATGCCCCCGAACATTGAATTTAATACCCCGACTGTCCTGGCAAAAAATCCAACGATCAAATTAAATTAAATAATTACCTAAGCCAACCAAAAATCCGTGCGTACGAAAGGGATACTTGAGGCATCATGTGCAAGTATAAGAATCGGGCTAACCGCACGATAAAACCTGATATCCCTAACTCAACCCCTGAGTTAGATCCTTTCTCGCACGAACCAGGATTTATTCTACTAAAGGCCTTGACTGAACTCTCAGTCCTAACTCGAATTATGTCTTGAGTTTCCAATTATCATTTGCACTAAAGTCTCCACACATTTAAGACATGGATTTACGATAATCGAATTAGGTTATTGACAACCCGGTTCGATTATCCTCGTATCCTCGCTACCGCATCGCTTATCCTTTTGACATGTCGAATCAAAAGATCCACTTGCAAGATTCTGACATAGTCAAATCTATGAGCCAAGCATAGGAGGGGGAACTCCTCATCCTAATTAGGACGTGGTTTACGTTAGTTGATTATCAATCATCGAACAAACAATGAAAGTACCCAACCAACCGGTCGTATTGATCTCAATATCGAAATCTCATCCATTGGTAACTCAAAGCACTGCACATTATCTAAACATAATTTGATCAATCATGTTGGGATTAAGAGTTTGTGCAATACATGATAATATAGGATGTGGATCAAATTATGTAGTTAGTATAGAATTGATCATCCTATCGATCCCGCTCATTACACTCCAAGTGTACTAGGACATCGAGCTCGAATATCAAATTCCCAGACTAAAATTCTAGCTGTTCGACCTAGCCAAGAGAAACTACTATAACGATGTGCTATAGTCGTACCAATGGGTTGTCCGGGTCCATTACGATTTTGAGCCTACTTGTATATTTGGCAGAACCTTTGACCCGATCTTTCACGCTTCATGCACTGAGTCAAATACTGGACAGAATAAACGGTCTATGCATTCTCATATCATACATACAATAAATATGGAACAGTAAATGCAAAAACCTCTCAAGTGTTTCTCAATAATAAACCAGCGATCAATGATAATAAAATATCTAAAATCTTGGCTTTTAAGTATACTACTCTAACAAACATCACATTTCCCACCTTTTTGTTCAAGAATGACAGCTGGGACGAGAATATCATGAGCTCATATTGGTATTGCCTATGCTAGTCTCTTGAGGGGTGGTTGTCTTGATGGAAGTTAGTACAACATTCTGAGAGGCACCTTCATTCCCGGTGGTGGGTACAACATCTTAAGAGGTACCTTTATTTCCTTTGCCACTCTCTCTGGTTTTGACTTCAGGACTCAGAGTTTGTTGCAGGAGAATTGTTTTTCTCTCATACATGCCCTTAATGCCAAGAGCGATTAGTTTGAATTGGTGTAGAGTTTATTCTTTAGACATCTGAATTTCTTCCCGTATAGACATTTGAGAATTGATCATGTCTTGCACACTCTTTTTGAGTCCATTTAGTCGGGTGTCTAGGTGGGCACGAAGTAGATCAACCTGACTGGTAAGACATTGGGAGAGAGAAGAGGGATCGATAGCATGGGTACTAGGTGGGGGAGCTGGAGCAGATGATAGAGGTCCCTGATAAGATACATTGTTCTCTGGTTGCTCCTCGTGTAAAGGTAGATCATTGTCATGCGGGTGGACCATGTGCCATGGTTCACCATCTGCTGGGTGGATGTCCGAGAAGGTAGGCATTAGAGGTGGACGATTAGGTTGTATACGCTCACTCACAGGAGAGGCAGATTCATCATAGTGGACATGAGCACTACTTCGGGAGAGATACTGAAGAGTGATATCACTCAGAGGATGCCGAGTAGGTGCTGTAGCGTGTCGTTCCACTAACTAGTTTATACCAAAATCCTCACTGACTGATAGCTAGTGGCGTGTCAGGATCGTTCCCACGAGGAATATAGGCAAATGGTTGAAATATCCAAAATTATTCAATCTTAAAATATTCAAAAAGAATTTTGGATTTTTATATTAAAAGGCAATTTAATTAATTACTCATACTTTTATTTAAATTATATTAAGCTGACAGTTAAAAAGATTGATAGTTTATGTAATCCGAAGAGGGGGGTGAATTGGATTTTAAAAAAATTTAATTCAATTATAGACAAAATAAGTGAAGGTGTGATGTGCAATATACAAGTAAAGATGTAAAGAATGTAAAGAGAAAAGAAGAAGACATAACACCGAGATTTTACAAGATTCGGCCCAATGGCTTACGTCCTTCCCTCTAACCAACCGCTATGAGGATTTCCACTATCCCTCCTTAGTCTAGGTGGAGATACCTCTTTCCTTAGTCTAGGCGGAGTAGCCTTTCTTGAGAATCAACTTCTCTCAAGTACACGAATCCTCTTTGAGAATCACGTTCTAAAATACAATGGAAATCAAAAGAAATACACAATGAAGTAGCTCTAAGAATAGCCAAATGTATACAATAATGAAAGTACAAATTCACTCTCAAAGAATATATGAAATAAAGCTCAATCAGAATTCTAAATGTTCTTTCTCTCACAAATTAGATTGAAAAACAAGAAATTTGAAACATAAATGAGTAAGTAATAAAGTGAAGAATTGAGAGGCTTTGAATGTGTAAAACCAGAGCTCCATGGCTCTATTTATAGTTCTCAATTCTGAACTAGCTGTTGGGCTATGTATGAAAATGTCAAACTAGTCGTTGTGCTGAAAATTTCAAAATTAAGCCTATCCAGTCGACTGACAGAGCAGCTTAGTCGACTGAACCAAGGTTCGGTTGACAGGACCATAAGTTCGATCGACTGGCCTGTTTCAAAAATCCAATCTTTGTTTGACATATCACTTTAGTCGACCAAAAAAAACCTTAGTCGACTGTGTTAGCTTAAAGGCTTTTTCAATCAAGCACATTTTGGTTTTGATTATAACAACATATTGATTTGTTGTTGTTAATGTTTTCTTGCTTGTGAGAAAGTACTTTCAGGTTTTAATCATGCAAACTCATAGACAATAAGCCAAGAGAAGATCATTGAAGATCATGAAGAAGTATGTTTTGAAGGCTTATGGAGTGTTGAGCAAAGGGGAGAAGATCAAAGTCTTAAGGAGAGTTCAAAATTTAGAAGGATTGGAAGATTGAGGAGAAAAGTTCATGAAGATAAAGGATTTATGTTTGGCCAATTTGAAGTAAGTCTAGAAGATCAATGGAATTGAAAAAACTGTATTTTGGAGTATTTTAGCCAATGGGAGATCATAGTTTAAGTCCAAGAAGGCCAAAGGATCAAGTCAAAATCTCATGAAAGCTGAAGAAGTTTTTGAGAAGAAATGGAAGCTGACATACCCTAAGTATTTCAAGCTTAACTTTCTCCATGGATGGAATCTTGATGCAAGATTAGATCCATTATGAAGTAGACTTCTGGGGCTTCCTTTTGGATATAAGATTTGACTCATTTGGCTTTAAGATGAAGAATTTATGAAGGTTTGAAGTTGGGGATTTTCTGAAGCAAGAAAAAATCGACCATTTCTGAAAAAGATAGATCGTTTTCTGTCATCGAACAAAAAGATCAACCCTATTGATAAAAAGATCGATCATTATCCTTGAGCTTCCAAAAGGATTGAACTTTTCCTTTTACAATCGATCGTCTGATAAAAAAGATCGATAGTTTTACAAAAATGATCGACCATTTTTGAAAAAGTTCGACCATTTTTATCTGCCCAAGAAAAAGATTGACCCTTGTGATAAAAAGATCGATGTTTTATTTACCAAGGCTTCTCTCTCTCCTCAAGCATTCAAAAAGATCGATCCTAACTATAAAAAGATCGATCTTTACAGGAAACGATCGATCGTCCCCAGCTAAAAGTTCGAACTTTTCATATTCTGCTCTGACATACCTTCGGTATTTTGGCCATAACATTTTCCATAGAAGGAATTTGAAGTTACGGTCTAAACCATTGGAAACAGGACTTCAAGGGCTATAATTTCTACATAACTTTTGTCTGATTTGGAGTTAGGACAAAGGAGATATCATCGATCGAAGTTGGTTGATGTTTTCTGAAGATACTGTTTCAGCCTTAAACCTTTTTGATCTGAATCCTTTTGGTTTGATTCGAATCAATATCTTCTGTTCCGAATATAATTGTTTGGTTCCTAATATTTTTCATCTGTTTCGAATCCTTTTGATCCAAGATTTTATCTTTTCAGTTTTGAATCAATATGATTAGTTCCGAATCAATATCTTTGGTTTATCATCAATTTTCCTTGGTTTGAAATATTGATTCGAACCCAAAAGAAGTGAATCCAATCACGTTCTTGTTTTCGAAGCTATTTAATTTACTGTCAAGTTTTTTATTCGAATCAATATTTAATGATTCGAATCCTTCCTTTCTATTGCCCTGTTAACAAAATTTATGATCGATCTTTCCGATTCAATGATCGATCTCTATAATTCATGATCGACAATTCCATTTTAAGGATCGACCATCTGCTCCTTCTATTCCCAGTATAGATCGGAATTTCCACATTAAAGATCGACTTTTTTCTTCTCCAGTTCAAAAATCTTTTATTTCCAACGGGAGGTTTTTCAGCATTAATTGCTCCAACGGCTGCAGTACCTTGCCTCCAACGATCAGAAATTTATGAGGGCTATTTAAGAAGGATTATTAAAAGGTAGAAAGGTTGGTGAACTATTGCAAAAAAATATTAACTCTTATTTTTACTCATCCCTTGTTTTCTTGCTCAGAACAAAATTTTATATCTTTGTGCTTTTAAGTCTGGTACCTCTTCTAGCAATTGTAATTTCTCTTCTCTATTCATTGTACATTTATTGTAAATCTTCTAGAGAGAAAGAGAGATCTTTGTAGTGAGCAATTTATTGTATAACTTCTCATCAAGGAGACCACTACCAGTTTGTGAAAAATAGAGCATTGTTTTTGAAGCTTCTTTTTGAAGACTTATTCCAGCTTTAAAGGAGTGCCTGTAAATATCCTTGTTCCAGCTTTGAAGACTTGAGCTTGTAATCATCTTCATCGGGTTTTGAAGACTGAGCCCGCAATCATCTTCAATTCAGGCTTCAAGAAGTAAGCCCATAATCATCCTTGCCATGGTCTGGAAGCGAACCCGCAAAGCTTCTAGGTTTGGAGGTGAACCTATAAAACTTCTTGGTTGTAAGAGAGCCTGAGAATTGTCTGTATCCGTTTGGAGTGCACCCTTAAGCACTTCCCCATAGTGGAATCCTCAAGTGCTTCTTGAGGGAGTGGACGTAGGCCAGGATTTGGCCGAACCACTATACATTTAGTTTTGTGGTTTTCTTTTTCCTATTCCTCTGTCTCTTTATTTCTTGCAATTCATTTTTATTCATTCCGCTGCAAAGCTAATTTCTTTTGATTGCAAGATTAAGTTTTAAAAGAAACCAAAAAGAGTTTATTTTTTCTTATAACAACCTATTCACCCCCCTCTAGGTTGCCTCGTAGTGGACCAACAATTGATATCAGAGCCTCGACTCTTCTACTGATTTATATATTTCACAGTCTTAAGAGTTAAGATCCATGGCAACCTCTATTTTTAATTTCATGCAATCCGAAGGATTTTCAATTGATAAACCTCCAATCTTTGATTGCTCATACTAATAGTTTTGGAAAAAGAAAATCTCCATTTTTATTCAATCTCAAGATTTTACACTATGGAAAGTTATTTTGAATAGCCCTATCATTCATAGAATTGTTAGAAATGGTAGAGCCATTCCAAAGCTTGAGAAAGATTATATTGATAATGATTGGAAAAGCTTGCAAACTAATGATAAAGCTAAAAATTTCTTGCACGATGCACTTTCACTTGAAATCTCTAACAAAATTTCTGAGTGTGGTAGTGCTAAGAATGTTTGGGACAAGCTTCAGGAGATTTCAGAAAGAAAGGAAGAAGGAAGTCCAAGTCGAAATGAAAGTGAATCAACATACAATAAAGCCTCTAGTCTTGCACTCATGAAATTTGATAATGAGGCAATTTATCCTTTCAGTAGTGATAATGTTAGTGACTTCAATGATAGTGTTGATGAGACCTGTGAGCTTCAAGAAGCTCCAGAAAATTGCCGTAATGTGATTCAAGAGAAAAATTTGAAAAATATGTCCTATGAAGATGAAATCATCTTTTTGAAATCAAAAATTGAGTTTTTGGAAAAACTAGTTGTAACACAAGTTCCTTTAATTTCAAATGAGCTTCAAGAAGAAAATGCTTTATTAAAATCAAAAGTCGACGATTTAACCAAAATCATTGCTAAATTTACTCAAGGAGAAAAGAATTTAGAAATGATTCTTGGAACAAAATGCACTTTTAATAAAGAGGGATTAAGCTTTAATTCAAATGAACAAAAATCGTGTCATAAGAACCCTTTTACTAAAGTCTCTCAGTAAAAACCTTTAAAATGCAATTTTTGTGGCAAAAATGGGTATACTGTTAAATTTTTCTATTTAAGACTTAAAGGCAGCAAACCAACGAGGAATATTTGGATTAGGAAGGATGATCCTCCACCCAAAGTTGCCAAGACCACCATTCAAAGACCTAAAGACATTAGACAATTTCCTAGGAAAGGCATAGTAAGACTATCACCTCACTTATACATACAGGATGATATTTCTAAGAAAAATAGGAGACCCACAAAAATCTTTTGCAGACCATATAGGAGACAAATGAATCGATGGCAATCCAAGAGGAAAGCCACTTACAGACCATCTTCTCATATGCATAGATATCATGGTTCTCACATGCAAAAATCTAATGTTCCTGTCAAAAGATATTATGTTTCTTATTTGCATAGATTTAAAACTCCTACCATGCATAATATATATGTTTGTGCTAATCCTAAAGGACCCATAAGCCAATGGGTACCAAAACACTATGCACACAACTACATTGTAGGATTGATCCAAGAGGAACCATAGATAAGGGATATGAAGGGGAAGGCTAAGGTGTACCCCTACTAGAAGGCCTCGAGAATTGATGAACAAGTCACCTTGATGGTGATAGTAGTTGACGCAAAAGGCCTAAGAATATTTGAAAGCAAATGCTAGCAAATTTGAGGCAAAAGTGCTCATATTTTGGTAATACAAAATGGGTAACATCTTAGGCTTTCAGCATATGTAAAACTTGATGTTTTCATGCCTTTTCTATGCTCTATTATATGCCTTACATTTGACCAAAAATGCATGATTAGCTGCTCTGGTCTTTTCACACCTTTGTGAGTATTTGTGAAAATTTTAAGTTTTGCTAGGAATTTTTGATATCATGATCATATTGAATATTCTTAGGATATCTTTTGATTATGGATTCATAATTCACTATATGTCAATATTGGTCTTTGCAAACTTAAAGCTTTGTGCACATATACTTGATATTCTATATAAGGAATCTCTCATTCTTGATTATTTTGCTTTTTGAGCTCATTTTATGCATCTCATATGCTCATATCTATGACTCTTTTGTTTTTATTGGTAACATATTCCTTCTATATAAAAATAAATATGTTTTTGTTATAATTGATAATTATTTTTCAGTTGACTCTAGCTTAAGATTTTCTTTGCTGCCATGAATACAGTTGACTGTATTCATATAATAGTCGATTATGTTGAGTTTTTCCCTTGTTATATTTCTTTGCTGCTGTGAGGCTCTGTAAGAAATTTAAGTTTGTTGCATGTTTTAATCTCATTGTTTGGCATCCCCTACATGATATTAATACATATCTTTGATAGATTTTATGCATGTCATATGATTGCATGTTGTATCTTGGCATAATTTCTGAAAATATCATATTTTAGCGGATATGAACTCTTATGTCGTTCTTTATACTTATTTCTTTTTGATCATGCTTATTGTAATGGCTAAAGCTTTTCAATCAAGTTGATTGCATGAGATATGAAGGAAAACTTATGATTAGTTTCAACATACTCTCTTTACAAAACAAAACTATAGTGTATGACGTTCAAAAATCGAGTTATTTCACGTTGAAAAATATTTTTGACAAAACTCTCTTTCTTTGTGGTGAAATTCTTATAGTCTCCCTATGCTATAGCTTTTCACTCAAATATGATTCGAATGTTCTTTAATCATAATTTTGAAATGACATAGCAATGCTTATCTTCTTGACAAAAGGAAGAGATCCTCATATTTTTAATCAATATGCAGTGTGCTTTATTTGCTCTCTTTGGTGTATATCTTTGCATATTTTATTTTGCTATAAAGGATGTTGTTTATTTGAATGTTTTTGACATCATTGGTATTGATCGTTCATTTCGTATCAGTCCTTGCATACCCCTTAGGGGGAATATTCATGTCAAAATCATCTTATCTTGATATTTTGTATCAAGTTCCTTATGAATTCATGGAAAACCTTCATTAAGTTTCTGTATAATTTGTATGCTCATTGCTACAATTCTTTGTTTCTATCAAAGCTTTTTCCTGTAACTATTTTTTTTCCTTAACATGTATGATTTTTGTCGTGGTTGAGATTGTTGTTTCATATAAGTCTTTGTCTACCTATTATAGGGGAGATTATATGCTTTATGTGATTCCATTTTTACATTTTCTCATGCTCATATGCCTTTTTCCTCGTGCATATCTTATATCACATAGGGGGAGTTATATAGAACATCCATGTTTGTGATATGACTTCTATGCTTTGAGTATGAAGCCTCGCTTAATTGCATGAAAACTTTTCTTGTTTATCTTTACACGCTTAAGAGAAAGGGCTTTGCATATTTTGAATGTGATTCATGCCTCTAGATGGGTACACATCATGCTTATATATCTTCATAAGAAAGAAATATCATTTATAGAGAGAAAAACACCTCTTTCGCTTGGTTGCTGCATTTTCTTTCTCATTTATTGAATGCATGCCCATTGCTGTAAACTTTTCCTCCTTCTATGCAAATGGAGTTCATGATCTTGATATTCTAAATACATGCTTACTTGATATAGTCTGCTCCTCATATGATTGTGGTTATATGCAATTTGATTAGCCTAAAAGCTTTATGTTTGACCATGCATGTCGTTAGGGGGAGAAGACATTTCACAATATGTGTATTTTCTGGAAAAGCTTGTTTTCTTCAGATGAGCCTTGAAAACTGACTTACAGTTAGAGATTTTTCTTGACGAAGAAAACAACTAAGCTAATCGAAGAGGACGATCCATTTCTTTATTATGACCTTAAACCATATAGAATATAGTTTGGCCTTCTATTCATCTTTCAGCTTGGCTCTACCAATTCCAGCCCACACAGTTGTGGCTTGGATGGTGTCTACCCTTTTAATGATGATGAGCCATTTCAGGTAACAAGAAGCTTAGAGCTTACTTGTAATTCTTGATCAACATATACAGAGATGTGATCTTCGATCATTGCCGAATCACTTCAAGTAATAAGTAAGCTTAAAGCTTGCTTATACTTTTTGATCGACACCGCAAAGAGGTGAGGGCTTTACCATACGAGGTGTTTGCTGCCCTACTCACATGACCTTCAATCTCAACTCACAAGGGGTTACAGATTTCTACTGTCTTGCCCAACTTGAGATTGAGAGAGGTTTTACTCATTGACATTCCTTCAAGCTAATCTTGCTCAATATAAGAAGGCGATTCATATGAGTGTCAAGAGAACCATAGGCTTTGCCAACTTTTAGATATTACAATATCTTGAGCCTGACAGCCTTTGGTAATGCTTGATCTTAAGCCTTAAAAGGGTTGGTCCATTTTCTTATGAGCAAAAAACTTTTCTTTACAATGAGGGTGAGAGCTTCCACTATTTGTTATTGCATTTTCTTTCTTTTTGCTGTGACAGGCTTAGATAAAATCTGACAGCACTTTCT
>JAULLG010413398.1:0-11457 GCA_035668355.1 Sarracenia leucophylla
GATAAAAACATTAATATTCAATCAATCAAATCAATTGGTTGTTATATGTCAAAACCAAATAAAGGCTTGATTGAAAAGCCTCTAGGCTAACAGACACAACTTGTTCTTATCTTCAAGGATGGCCTTTTGGTGTTGACATTTCTTATCTTGGTATCGACACTAATTGTGTTTGATAGCGAATTGGTGTTGACACCTCATGCACTTAATGTAAGCATTTCTTGTGTAGTGCACACTCATCAAACATATTATGGTGTGACCCTTTTATGAATTGGTGACAAACTTTGAATGAAAGTACTTGAATCAATATAAATCCAAAATAGGAATTTAAGAACAAACTTAAGCTAGATGCAAAATAATATAGAAAATGTATTAAATGAATATTTTAATCATCAAAATTTATAAATGTGCCCTTGGGCTAATAGAACTTGCTGATAAATTGTTAAGCAGTGTCAGTCAAAAGTTGTTTTAACTTGGCCGAGTCGACCATAGTCACTTCTGGTTCAATTTTGAAGAACTGAGAATGGAACCGTTACTTCATATCTTGCTATGTTTGGACTGAATTGACCGGGAAGTTGATGAACCATGTGAAGGTAGTCCTAGGTAAGGACTGTGGGAACAATCTAAACTTCATATAGACATGGTTATTCCCACCTATTTCTCCACATTAAAGGAGAAATCTACCAATATGTTCTATGATAGATTGATTTTCTTCTTCAGAGAATATGGTAAACTCAGGAGTTTTATAAGTCCAAGAAAACCGTAGGTTACCTATCCATTGAGGGTATGGTTTCCTAAACATAGGTCTTTTGGCCCTTCTAAGGGTCTGTCCATAAAAATCTTGCATGATCTTTACGATCTGGTCTCTATTGGCAACATATGGTTGGCCAATATCAGTGTTACCATTTACTGGTTATTCTATCTGTGGTGCAAGTTGTTCAATTCAAAATTAGTCAACTCCTAAATGGATGTGAGGTGGCCTTATGGGCACTCTATTCCCCTAATAAGAATTGGTGGTCTATAATACCATGAACTTGACCTTTGTATTGATCGTGGATCATAAGTTGGGTTATAATATACTTGTTAGTATCCCATTTTTGGAGCCGAAAGTTGTCTTAGGTACTCTGATTAGATCTCTACGGGAGGAATACTCGAACTTGCCATTTCATTTGGCTTATATCTTTGTGACATTGGTGATTGCTCTAAAATCTTCACGACCCTTTTTATTGCAGTCAATGCTTCCCAATTCTTTGCACTTGGGGTGTTGAATATTTCGAAAACTCTTGCAATTCCAACAACACAATCTTTCTCTAGCCTCTATTCTGATTGTTTTGGCCAAAAATTTGGCAAGTTTTGCACATTGCTAGAGCTATGTTCACATTAACAGTAACCATTGCAAAGGCCACATTTTTGTGTATTGACATTATTTTATTCTTTCAAGTGTTCACCATCTCTTTTGATTTAGTATGTTGCCCTAATAGGCATGTCAAAAATTCTGTTTACTTAAGGAAAAAATATAACTCCTTTGGGTGAGGAATCTTGAGTATCAAGCGATTATACTTAAATCTTTTGTCTTATTTCAAAACTTTACCAGAAGAAACAATTAAACGAATCAAAAGCAACAAAAGGAAATTTTATTACTTTTGATGAAAACCAAAAACTGTTTATAAGAACTAAAATGTAGATTACAATAACTAAATTTAAGTTACAACCCATTCTTAGATAAAAGTAAAACTCGGGCATTAGCCATGTAGACGTGTGTCTCTTCTGCTCCCTAGGGGGCTCATTAAATACTATGGTAGTATAACTGTTGGCCACTTTTTCGGAACTACTAATTACTACCTCTAATCAGTTATTAAAAATGTGATCTACATTTTCAGGACATGGGCATGCCCTATTAATTCATATTCCCTTTATTCTGGGAATAGCTGCTGATAACTTCCTTGTTCGTGGGTCCACATGGTAGTTCCCTTTTCATCTTCTTGTTGACATGTGTCCTTATTGGAACTTCTGCTTCTTTGATTTTCTCAACTGAATTTTCAAAGGCTCCTGATTTTACTTCATTTCTAGCACATTAACCTTTCCTTGAAGCGTTTGTAAACACTATGTTATATGAATAACAAATGGAAATAGATAGGACTACAAATACTGTGTAAAAGATAATGAAAAAAATCTGAAACTGATAAACGAAATAAGGTTATAAAACTACATAAAAGATTGCAATTGAGTCCAGTATTGGACACTATCTCCTTAAGACAAATTGTGCCCCGCATCGGTGCTTGCATTGTATCGGACATCTGCCTCTATAATGAAATGATTGTCGTGTGCAGATGCAGCATGACAGTTTACACACACGGCGAACCTTGCTGAGCAAAATTTTCTCAAATGAAAAATGGAAGATGTAGAGCAGATGGAGAAGGAGAGGATTGGATTTTCTGGATTGATCAAAATGGCAGCTGGACTTCCCTTTATATAGAGAAAGTGGTGGTGGTTCAAATAGGTGGGAACTGGTTCGAACGGGTATCAACTCCGTTTGAAATAGACCCAACTTGGTTCGGAACAGACGCAAACCCGATTCGAAACAGGCGCAAACACGGTTCGGTTCTAACGAATGGTAACGAATCAGTTCGGATTCCAACCGTCCACAACAGACGAAAACGTTAACTTAAAAAATTCAAATAATTAAATTTAAATTTAATTTAATAAAATTTTAACAAAAATATAAGGGTCCAGCTCACAATCTGCGGCCCAAGACCTGGACCCGGACTCGTGCTCGTGCCCAAGCCTAGCCCAGCTCAGCAAAGTCGGTTGGACGGACGGCTAGGCGACGACGCGCGCTTGTGGTTTATGGACCAATGCCCATTTTGTCCATGCCCTCTCCCCGAACAAAAGTTAGTAAATTGTGATGACCAACAGGAGCAACCCTTTATACCCAACTTAGGTTAATATAAGGTACTTGAACTTCTCATCCCCAACCAATGTGGGATGGAATTAGTTACCGCCATTTTGTCAACTTTCAATGCTCACTTTCGGGGTCAATTTTGCATTCAATCATTAATGGTTTTGAATGTCATAAAATCCATGATTACTCTACTCATGGAGATAAACAAATTAGAATTTGGAATAATAAAAAAAAGATTAATCCAACACAAAGAAAATTAGCTTCAAAATTAGCAAAAAATCATGTTCTAACTTATTCTTAACCCATTTTTCCAACAATCTCCCACATGAATGGAATTTGACGGAAAAGAAAATGCAGCAAGATGCAGACACAGAGAAAGTTCAATATATATATATTTTTTTGCATAGGATATGTAGTTTTTGGCTTTGAACCTTCCATTGTGAAAAACTATCGGACTTACTGGCTAATCAGTGGATGCAATGCCTTGAACTATTCAACCGTTTGTATAAGCCAAGACAAAAGAGTTTACACAAAGTTTTTCTAAACACAGCTAGGTTCTTACGGTTGTACCCATTTTGGTCCTGAACAAATCTTGATTTCATGAGTGCTGCTAGAGAGTGTAGTGTCACATCCTAACTTTAATGATTATCTAATCTCAATAACATACCCAAATGAATCAGACAGAGGACCGGATCGTCTCTAAACCTGGATATAAATCATGGTTATCTTATTAAACTCCATCCAAGAAAATCCCAAGTTTTATCAACTTAAAATTTTAATTTTTGGGAGTCTTCCCTTTACAGTATACAACTTACAAACCTAATATTTTAATGTCCAAACCATACCCCAAACCTTTACTAAAATTCATGTTTTTAAATAACAAAACATGAGAGCTTGAGTAAACAGAGACCACTCGAGCGGTCCCACCTCTGCTCGAGCAGACCATGCAGATTCAATATTTTTATACTGGATTCTATAGCTAATTTTTATCATAAAAATGTGTTTCAATGTATTCAAGGGCACAATATGGCACAATAAAGATAGTTCGGACCATCCATGAAGCTCGCAAAGTTGGGATACTCAAGTTTATCATTTAAAAGACAAACCGGTCATCAACCTTTTTGATTTTGAAAGAATGATGTAAAATATGAATCCCAATAACTGCAAGTTCATGTATAAGCATACATCTACCCAAAACTATCTCAATTGTCATTCAATGAATACATTGTCAATCCATCATCTGACACGAAAATGAAATACATAAACATACATCCTTATAGAAAAACTTATATCATTAACTTGAAAGTTAATAATTACAATTATGAATGTTTGTAAGATCAATCAAACATACCCAAAATCAATCCTAATACCTTACCACAAACAAACAAATAATGAGTTTGGTTTTATAGCCTTACATTCATCCAACAATACCAAACTAAATATCAAAGTTTAGTATATAGCTCGAGCATGGTAGGAATAAATTCATAAAACAAGAGAAGTAGCCAAAGTGCTACAAGTGAGATCCATCCAATCCCGCATCAATGATGATTTGGAAAGTGTCATATCAATCTGTCTAACGTTCATGGACCTCTTTTCCATTGTTACCTGAAATATTGTTTTAAAACAACACATGAGTGAGGCTCGTAGAAAATATGATAATAAAAGAAATATGTATGCTATGCGTGGGTGATTATATAATAAGTAATACTAAACGTATAGTTTAAACAAACTTGTATTTCATACCAAAACCTTTTTGCATAATCATTTTCGAAAATATTAAAATTTGCACTTAACTTACCGTCGCTAACAAAGTGATTATCACCTGGGTGGTAACCACGTACAATTCATTTGACTTCCGCGAAATCATTCCTAACTTACGGTCAATGACCAAACGAGTGGGTCCCCCCTTTTGACCTTATTGAAGTCATACCCAATTCCTAAACCAAGGTTGAGGGGATCCGCTCCCCATGGATCCACAACAACTCGTCCTAACTTACGGTCCACAACCGAAGTAGTGGGTCTTCCCTTTTTGACTTCTAGGAAGTCGTCCCAACATATGGTCCGCGACCAAATGAGTGGGTCCCCCTTTTAAACTTTCACAAAGTCATCCCAGCATTTGGTCTGCGACCAAATGAGAGGGTCCCCCTTTTTGACTTCTATGAAATGTTCATAACTAAAGGAGTGGTTCCCCCTTTTAGACTTCCATGACCAAAGAAATGGGTCTCCCTTTTTGACTTCCACGAAATCATCCGAAAGTATGGTCCGTAACCGAAGGAGTAGGCCCCCCTTTTAGACTTCCACGATGTCATTCCATCATATGGTCCGTAACTAAAGGAGTGGGTCCCCCTTTCTGACTTCCATGAAGCCAACACGACCATAATCACACTCAATAATTCTAACATGTCATTACAATGCAACTTATATAGTCATTGTATAATTCAATCTCAAAAATCAAGAAAAGCCTAGACCTATCTATCTCACTACACATATACCGCCAACAATCCAACTCAGGACCTAACTAGGTCAATATGTGATTCTCGTTCTCATTAATTAGTAGTCAAATTGATAATTTAATATCATCTCAAGCATGCTAATATAGTAAAATAAAATGACCAATCACATATACATTCTCTAAGAGTTGTATTATTTTCAGATTTATTATGAAACTATACCGAAATTAGTCTAAAACTTAAATAAACCATTCATAACGTCAAAAATCTCAAAGATTAGCATATCCTACCTCAAGGATGATGAATGGAAGCCAAATCTATCCCCAAATGAGCCTACAATCTTAGTAATCACCTAAAATGAAAATGGTTTTGGTGAATATACAAAATACGTCTACTATAACATAAATCTTATGATAAAAGTCAAGGAGACTCAGCAAACAAACCCTAAAATCTAGCTAAAACCTTCCTAAATGAGCCCTAGTCGTTGAAGGCTCTGATATATGAAGTTAAAGTAAGAGAGAGTTATGTTATAAACCCTAAATCGCAACTTTGGTACCGTAAATACCAATATGGCCTGACCAGACCGCTCGAGTGGTCTAGGGTCCGCTTGAGTGGTCCCCTGCTGTGTGGCCTGACCTGAAATTTTAAAAATCAAGACCCATCTCCAATTCAAATGTCCCAAAACTTCAATCGACACCCTAGAATAATATTCATGACGTTCTAGAATCCTCGGTTTGAATCAACGACCTTGAATCAAGATCAAATTTTAATTCATTTTTATTGTCCTAGATGTTAACCCAAAGGGGGGTAAATGGGTTGTTTGGAAAACTTTTAGTCTATTTAAAAATCTTTACTTTTAATTGATTAACCACACACAAGAGATAAAAGAAAATATGTGCAAAAAATTAAAAAGTAAGAGAGAAGAGATACTGCATAGAGATTTATAGTGGTTCGGTCTTCCTGACCTACGTCCACTCCCCAAACGCCTTGGGAATTTCAAATCCACTAAATCTGATTTCTTGAGTAGGCGAATCGAAGCCTCTTACAATCGGGATGCTTGACGGGTGAAACGTAACCCACTCTTTTTACAGGCAAACCAGAGTCTTTACAATGATTGAGATTGATTGGTAGTGATTCTGATAATCTTCTTTATGAGAGGATTTACAACTTTAATGCTTACTACAAGTTACTCACTCTCAAGAAAGAATAGACAATAAATGTACAAGGAGAATGGTTGAGAAAACCAAAGAATAAAAATACAGAGCGGTAATAGAGTAATAAATTAGACAATGAATGTGTTATTGCTTGTAGTAAGTTAAGACTCAATGAATGCAACAGTGTGAATGTGTATCTCTGGTTATTTGGTCTTCAAAACTTATTGTTTATATAGCCCCTCTAGAAATATGAATGTTAGTGCGCATTTAATGCTCCAAAAATGGACGTTAAAATCTTTGATTTTGAAATCTTACGTGAAAGTGTCGAACTTTCCCATGGAACTGTCGAACCTTTCTCGGCTTGCTGAGATTGTGACGAACTTTCCAAAAAAGGGACGAACCTTGCTTGAGCTGGATAGGTGGAGAGTGTCGAATCTTTCTCTAAAAGTGTCAAACCTTACTTGGGCTCAAGGAGAGAGAAAAAGCTCAGTAAAAAGGTGCCAAACCTTATGAGCATTGTGGTGAACCTTTCTTCTGAAGTAGTCATAAAAGTGTCGAACCTTAATCCAAGGTGTCGAACCTTTCTTCAATGGTCTTCAGGTTGAACTTGTCTTCCAAAGTGACGAACTTATCTTCGAAAGGGATGAACTGGAACCAGCATAAAGTGTCGAACCTTTATATAAAGTTGTCGAACTTTTTTCCTTTTTACATCAGTGCTGAGTTGTCCTTTGTCTTAGTGAAAAGGGACGAACCTTTTGCTGGAAGTGACGAACTTTGACATAGCAGAAAAGTGTCGAACCTTTTGAAGAAAGGTGTCAAACTTTTTTCTGAGGTTCAATCCTTGACTAGAACGTGACGAACCTCTCGGTTGAAAGGGAGGAACTTCTTCTCCCTTTAACAGAAGGTGTCGAACTTTCTAACAGAAAGTGCCAAACTTTTTGTCTATCCAATATAATTTTTGACATGTGTACATTCTAAAATCTTTTCTCTAGTGGCTTTAAACCAGGGGTTTTTGAGATAAAATTTTATATTATCATCACTTCAAAAGGTTGAAATTAGTACCTTAAATTCCTGAAACACTTTTAAAGGTACAATCAAATATTAGTACAAACCAAATCAATTGGTTGTTATATGTCAAAATAAGGAAAGAACTTGATTGAATAACCCTTGAGCTAACAATCACTCCCTTTTTGACTATGACAACATTTGATTTGTTTATGAGAGAGATAAGAATAAGCAGTAATAAGCTCCCCCTAAACATGTGGATACATGCAAGAACCAAAACATATGCATTATATTAATGCATATATGTTTTCAAAATTCTAAAGCAGAGCGGGTCTACAATGATTCACCCTGATTATAGGTCGTCATGCACTTTAGGATTAATCAATATATGAACACTAGACGAAGGAATATGTTCTTGATTTAGTTTAGGGATAGCATCGGAGAGATATAAAGAAAAAGAATAATTTTGACAACAATATCAACAACGAAAATATTTAATCAACATTTTGGCAACAATTTCAACAAAGAAAATATTTAAAGAAAATTTTTCTTTATTACTCTCCCTCAGATGAGCAATCATATCAGAGCATATAAAAATTACAAGTCAGTGCAATGTCCATATAGTTGTTGAAAATTAATCCATGTCAAGAATCATATGTCAAGAATTTGAAAATTTAGACATAGTCCAATTTTCATATTTTCAAAGCATAGTATAAGAGTATAAAATCAAATACAAATTCTGATAACAAAATCATTCAGCAAATGTATTAAGCAAATGTATTAAGCAAGGAATACAAAACACATGGCCAATTTAAGGAACTACCGAATATCATTTCACTCATAACACTAGTAATATCATACATTAAACTAACAAAAATCAGAGCAATTAAACAATTTTATATAACAATCAGATTTAGAGAAAAACTACCAATTTCATTAATACTCCCAAAGTCATATCAGGGCATACAAAAAAATTGACAAATCAATTTTAAGTCTTCTCCCCCATTGTCATAGTCAAAAGGAAGGAGGGAGGACACAAAGGTGAGATAATGTCAGATTTTTCAATATAAACATCAAACAAAAATCAAAGTTTTAATTCATATACAATAAAAGGAATATCAAGAACAACCAAAACAAAGAAAAATTTACAAGAAAAAAAACTATTTCTTCTTCTTATCAGCCTGCTTTCTGTATACGTTGAGCTTGGTAAGGTTGGCTTGATAAGCTTATTCAGTAAAAATCCTTTGTTTCATAGCTTCCACAACCTTGCTTACCAGAGCCTTTTCACTTTCCTTATTCATATCAGTTTTTTCTTCTATGTCTTCTTTCTCTTTCCCTTTCTTACTTTTTCTGAAAAATTCTTGCTCCAATTCAGCCATGAATTTTACTTGTTCCTTGCATGCTTCAGCTTCCAAAGTATTTATTTTCTCATCCATGATAGCTTGCATCATATACCAAAAGGATTTGGCCTTCTCATTGTGAGAAATGAAGGATTTTGAAACGAATTTCCCACATTCTTCTCTACACTTTTCAGAAACATCTTATTTGAGTTTGGCCAAATCTTCCATACCCTTATCTATTCTTATAGTCAATTGAGCTCCAGCAGTTGTGGCGAGTCCTACTTCCATTTGCATGTCCTTTTGTTGGTCTTTGAGCTGTGCAATCTCATAGCGCATGAAAAATTAGGATTTGTTCATCTTAGAAAGTTGCTCATCTACTATAGATTGGAAAGCTTTTTGATCTGAAGCCATAGACTTGATCAAGGAGGTGAGCTCAGTGTAATCAGCTGAGGAAGGAGGAGAAGAGAAAGTAGTACTGGCAGGACAAGGTGGTGAGGAGGTTGCAGCAGGTGGTGGAGTTGAGATAGGTGGATTAACATATATGGAGAGAGGTAAGGAAGACTCAATAGGAAAAAGAGATGGAGGTTGAGGTTCTGGTTGAGAGATAGAGGCAGTAGGATCAGAGGGGGAAAAGTGGGAGCCTTATGAAAAGTGGTCCAAATGCCTTGCTCATTCTTATATATGTTCATACGATTTAAAGTCGTAAACCCATATAAATTCGAACTAACAAATGAAACTATCTTCACTCTTGACAAATCAACATTAAAATGTTGAAAAACATTAGTCAAATGCATATCATGGACTGGAGATGTATTCCCTCGGCCATAAACATGTAACATATGTGAGATAAATAAATGCCCAAGATTTAGACTTTTGTTATTAACTATACACCACATAATGAAAATATGGAATTTCAAAACCTCAGTAAATTAGCCCTTTTGAGAAGCAAAAATATGGTTTACAATGTGGTGTAGGACTCGCATCTCTATTTTCAAGGAATTTGCTCCCAAAGTCCTTGAAGGATCAATATTCTCATTTTTGCAAATAGTTTTAACAAAAACGTTATGTGAGAATTCATCGATCTCAATCTTCTTGGGGTTGTAAACAACATATATGTCACCCTCTGAAATCTCAAGAATCTTAAGAATTTAATTCAAGAGTCTAGGGGTCAGCTCTATATCCACATCATTTACCCAAGTGGTGATGGTGATGGATGGAATAGAAGGCATAACAATATAAAAATAGAAAGATTTAATAGTTGTGAGATAGTGAGGATCAAAATACTTCAAGAATTTGTCCCACTTAAGAGTTGAAAAATATTGGGAACAAGTCATCCCATTGGATTCAAAGAATTCAAAATTGATTGCTTGACCAAGAATGATTTGTATATCAATAAAAGTCTTTTGATAAACGGCATGAAAGACAAGGGATTTGAAAGTAATCACCTCTTGAGTAGCAACATTAGGTTGAGAGACCTCAGACCCAGTCGTGGTAGTCGTAGATTCCTGGATGGTGATTCCTCCACGTCTTTACTTCTTCTCAGCTCTAGGGCTCGAAGTCCTAGCTTCATTGTTCCTCTTTGATCCTTTGTTCCTCGCCATGGTCGAATGATGGATTAAGAAAGAAATGAGAAAGGATTTTAGGGATTTGGAGTTGATTTTGTGAAAAGGAAGAGATATCATATAGATAGAGAGAGAGGTGCGAGAATGAGAATATGAAAAGACAAACGGGTTTAAATATATAGGAACACAATGGTTCGAGCTTTTTAAAGAAAGTGACAAACTTTCCTAAAAAAGTGTTGAACTTTTCTTAAAAGGTTTGAACTCCGTCTCTCAAAAAGTATTGACACTTTTTCCAAAAGTGCTAAACTTTATATACTGCACCTTTTCTCTCTCCTCGCTCGTCCATAAGTGTCGAACTTTCTCAGGAAAGTGTCGACACTTTTTGTGCAATGTACCTGGGGTATTAAAGGTGTTGAAATTTTTAACAAAAGGTTCAACCCATTTTCTCGATATAGCATAGAACATAACAGAAACAGGGGAAATGACAGATAATAGCAAGAAAACTTCACATAACATGCAAGAATTGTTTTTCAATCAAATGTCACATACATTCAACATACCAAGACCTTTACATAAGGCATTAAACCTGTCCTCTTGAAGAGGTTTAGTAAAGATATTGGCAAATTATTTGTCCGTGCTAATAAACATCAATTCTACATCATCATTTTCTACATGGTCTCTTATAAAATGATACTTAATCTCTATATGTTTTGTTCTAGAATGCTGAATGGGATTCTTGATTAAACATATAGCACTTGTTTTGTCACACATTATGGGTATGCAATCAAAAGACACTTTAAAATCTTCGAGTTGTTGCTTAATATATAATGTTTGTGCATAACAACTACCGGCAGCTAGATATTCAGCTTTAGCCATTGACAACGCAACTGAATTTTGCTTTTTACTTGACCAAGAGACTATGGACTTTGCAAGGAAATGGCAAGTCCCAAAGGTACTCTTGCGGTCTATTTTGCACTCGGCAAAATCCGCATCAGAGTAACTCAACAAGTCAAAAGAGTCTTGACTTGGATACTATAATCCTAGGTC
>JAULLG010414499.1:0-11441 GCA_035668355.1 Sarracenia leucophylla
AGGATATTACAGTTTCCAACACAAGATATGGTCTTAGAAAACTTATCTCTCATGTCTCAGTCCAACAGATAGGTGACCGACAAGGTCGTTCGTACAAGCCTTCGTACGGTGTCATACCAATACTAGCCTGATAACTATTGTTGTATGCAAATTCCACAAGCGTTAAGTGTAACGTCCTGATCTGAACCAATAAATAATCTAATAAGGAATATCCGAAAATCGGATCTCATGCCGAATATTTATTTCTTTAAAACACCGATTTAAGAAAAATAAGAATATTTTTCTTATTAAGAAGTTTTAAGAAAGTGTTGAAAAATATTCTAACTCTTTTTAGAAAATTTCGGTAGAGTTTTCCCTGTTTTGAACTAACCCGCAACGGGTAATAACCTGTAAACAAGGTACCTGGACAATTTGAATATCAACAATCCGTATACGTAGCAAAACTAGGCTATTCTAATCTACATCAAGCCGATTATCGGCGTAACTACATAATCAACCAACAAAGAATCTCAAATCTCAATCTAACAAGGGGCGGCCCTTAGGCACTTGCAACCCACAAGCAATTCTAAACAGAATAAGACAACTAAACAGAAAGAGAAAATAAAACTACCCAGCGATATCTCACATGCATACAGGAAATGAAAAGTGGTCTTATGGCCGTACAGTTATCCAACAATAAAATGAAATACAATCAATCATACATTCATCTGAAGCTAAGAATAAAGAAAAGTATAAGCAATGTAAAAGTGTAACTCCTGCTTTTCCTATCCTTACTCCAAGCATCTAGGATCTCCTCCTGCTTAACCTGAAAAATGTTAGGGTGGCTGAGCCACAGTTGTAGAATAATAGACATAATAAACCAGAAAACGATATATAAGGTGGATTATGCAACAACACAAGTAAAAAAGGTTTTAAGAGAGTAAAACCATAACAATTTTCTATAGTTCAAAACCATGGCTGCATAATCCAGTTTTGTATGAAATTACATTTTTGTTCAAAAGCCTTTAAATAAAGGATTTCTAGTTGAAAAACCAAGTTTTTCTCATTTAAATTAACTTACAACCCCAGTATAGTAAGTGACTACACTTTGTGCACTAACCGGCGTAAGCTGCCAAAAGATGGTGGATCTAACTTATTAAGAGAGAAAAACGGTTACTACGTACTAAACTGTGTAACCTAAAGCCTACAGAAGGCTCCACTCTCATCTATCTAAAATGTGATACATGGTGCTACGTGTCTAAAGCAGTAAAGAAGCTAAAAGCTACAATACATACACCTACATCTCGCAAATGATAATATGATCATACTTATGCAAATAATGCACACATAGTCCAAACCAAGCACCATGTATCGTAAAGTGAACAAGTTATGTCCCATACCATAGCTCGTAGACGTTGCGAGTACATACTCACACACACACGTATCGTAAAGTAGACAAGCTATGTCCCATACCATAACTCGTAGACTTTACGCTACAAATACACATACACAAACCAGAATCGGACCTCGGAGTGACGGACGAATCTAAACTCGGTTGTACAATCCCCACGGAACACATCTACGTGCACCAATCACCACGGAACACATCAACGTAGACCAATCACCACGGAACACATCAACGTGGACCAATCACCATGGAACACATCAACGTTAGTCATAAGCCTTAGACTCCGCTCCCTACTCCTCCACAGGTCTCAAAAACTATAGCACAGATATACACAATATCTATCGACTAGGCACGCAAATAGTGATCCTAATATCACAGAACCCAAGTTATAATTGCCTTAAACTCAACAGAGTTCTTACAACCCAACCAGTGAATATAACCACCACATATTATAATCACAAGCGTCTAGCACAAGAACATAAACGATGTGCTCCTACAGATCACAAAGATTTACATGCACATGCCCGCAAACATAAAGTGCAAGGGTATCTACACAGATCATTTAACTATGATCTAAACCAACACAAAAGAGTTCACATAAGTGTCACAAACAACTTACAGATATCAACCAGAGGGACATCATAATCCACGCACACAACTCGGTCGTAAGAAATGAAGGCTATTTTAAGGGAGCCTAAACTCGTTCAATCACACGACCAATTATCTAACATAAAAACGAAGGCGTACCTGCCTAACATACTCTAATTGCCTCTGGCAATTCCATGAATTCACAATTGAAGATATAGGCTTTTCTAAGGGAGCCACGTGATCCTAGAATATACTAATCAAATTTCACATGATAAGTTAGGTTATCTAGGTTTTTTAACCAAATATAACTCAAGTGACTAAGTGAAGTCACCAACTCAATCGGGCTAATATAGCTTAGCCTAAACGTCTTTCATAACTTCAAGTAATCATATGATACTACATATCATTTAGGTTATATGTCCGACATAACTTAAGCGACCCGAAGAGGTCACCAACATACAGGGGCTATATAGGTTAGCATAAACATCTCGAACTACATCAATCGAAGCCCACAAAACCTAGGATAAAAACATATCGTCACAGACTTAAGTTTAACCACCATATAAGTTGACTGCATATAAGGATGTCTAAACATTCCCCTTAACTCCAAGCGTTAACTCGCAATGTATCTTAATTACCCAGAATATAGGCTGTCAAGAAGGGAGTCTAATGGCATCAAAAGTTGTGGCCAAAACCCAACTTAACATAACCACATTTTGAGAGTTTAGAGCCAAAAGTCGTCTAAATTCTTATATCTGGCATAAATCTTGGGATGTAAAACCATTACCGTATATTGTGCCAACATGCTTCAAGACCCATAACCTAGCCAGGATACAACCCCCTTCGGCCCAAGAAAATGAATTACTAACAACTTCGACATAATCTCGAGACTTTCAACGAAGGGCAAGAGGAACTACTAGCCACACGTTTCCAATGCAATAGTCAGTTACTAACTTTCCAACTTATTAATTACTTAACAAAAGTTAATTCCATCTATTCAAAATTATCAGATTCTAGCATATGGTAACCGGCGTGCAGCCATAATTCAATACACATTTCACATGGTCTAATACAAAAATCGATTAACATATTACCGAATTGTTAAGGACGGTGGATTTCATTTATCCGAAAATTATCAAACTTGACCCATAGGCTAATCCTTGTGCTAATTACACATATTCAAGGCCAATTTCTCAAAACTCTAATAAATTGGTCAAAACTCCCAAATTTAGGCCAAATGCCCCAACCGAAACCCTAAGAGTCCAATTTCCAAAATTGATCAAGCCATAGGGTTTCTAGCAAACTAAAATAATTTTAATAAAATTCTATGGCATGTTCCAACAACCAATTGCGAGATTTAAACATAAAAACAAACAGAAATCAAGTTTTCTGTTCCTTCGGCTGCGCCGGATCCCTAAATTTTGGTTGATTATTGAAACCTCAATTTTTACACAATCTATATCAGTGGAAAGGTTTAGAATGTCGAGAATCCTACCTCTGTGAAGGCAAATGGAAGAAATCGAACCATTTTGGAGCCCAAATCGATCGGAGAAGCTCCGAAATCGCGTCGTCGTTCTCCCCTACTTTCCATCTCTATTTCTTGCCGATGCCGGCGTCGGTGGGCTCCGGTGGAGGAGCGATGGTGGCCGACGGTACTCGGCGGCTGTCGGTGTCCCTGCTCCGGTCATCTTCCCCAGTGGTCGCGCCCTCTCCCTGCCTCGCGATCCCTCTCTTCTCTCGCGCGACTTCTCTCAGTCGCGAAGATTAGGTCTGGCCTGAGAGGGTTGTTTGGCCACTTTTTATTTTACTTTTTCTTTATTATTATTATTTTTTTTTTTGAAAAAGGATCTAGAAAAACCCATTTATAATTAAATTTGTATATATGCAAAATTTCATTTTCCTTTTGAAGAAAATTTTAATTTTACCAAAATTCTCCATAAATAAAGCAAGTTATCCGAAAAAAAATATCCGGGGTAAAACAGGTTATCCAAAATCTTTTTGATTTTAAATTAATATTAATTAAAATAAATCAATGTATTACAAGAAATCCCTAATATGCCACTTTACCAATTATGCTCCCGAACATTTAATTTAATATCTCGATCGTCCAGGTGAAAAATCTGACGATTGAATTAAATTAAATAATTACCGAAGCTAACCAAAAATAAACCGTGTGTATAAATGGGCTATGTGAGGGATCACGAAAAGGTATAGGACTCGGGCTAACGGTACGATATCCCTAACTCAATCCCCCGAGTTCGATCATTTCTCGCACGAATCAGAACTTATTCTATTAAAGGTGGGAACTGAACTCCCAGCCCTAACTCAAATTATGTCTCGAGTTTTCAATTATCACTTGCACTAAGATCCCCCCACATTTAAGATATGGATTCCTGATGATTGAATTAGGTTACTGACAACCCAGTTCAATTATCCTCTTATCATCGCAACCACGCCGCTTATCCTTTTGAGTATGCCGGATCAAATGATCCACCGGCTGGGTTTGGCATAATTAAACTTATAAGCAAAGCACACGAGGGGGAACTCCTCAACCTAAATCGGACATAGTTTTTGTCAGTAGATTATCAACCGTCGAACAAATAACAATAATACCCAACCCACCGGTCATATTGATCTCAATATCGAAATCTCAGCCATTGGTGACTCAAAACACTGCGTATTATCTTAACATAATTCGATCAATCATGTCAGGATTAAGAGTTGGTGTAATACATGATAATATAGGATGTTGATCAATTCATATAGTCAATATATAATTCATCATCCTATCTATCCCACTCAATACACTCCAAGTGTGCTAACACATCGAGCTCGAACATCGAATTCAAAAACCAGAATCTGAGCCGTCCGACCAATCTAAGACCAGCTAATATAATGATATGCTACAATCGTACCAATGCATTGTCTAGGTCTATTGCGATTGTGAGCCTACTTGTATATTCGGTCAGAACCTATGACCCGATCTTCCTTACTTCATGCACTGAGTCAAATACTAGACAAAATATATGGACTATGCATTCATACATCATACACATAATAAATATGAAACAATAAATGCAATGACCTCTCGAATGTTTCTCATTAATACACTAGGGATCGAAGATATAAAATACATAAAAGCATGGCTTTTAAGTTTACTATCATAACAAGGAGGCCTCACAGACTGGACTGAAGTAGCTCCCCCTCCGGTTCTGGATGCCTGTGTTCTCGACGTTTGATAAGTGTATGTAGGGCCTTGACGACCCAGTGATTGTAAACCCTGTGGTGCGCTCTATGAACCTTGCACTATTTGAACCAGCGGATAATCCTGACGCGCATTCCCCTGTTGGCCACACTGATAGCATATAGGCATCCTACTATGGGGATAATCGCTCATATGATGTTCTGGCTGGCCACAAATGCAACATGATTGTTGGAGCCACGCATCGAAATGATAAAAAACTTTGATGACATGACCGTAAAAAATGTCCTCGTGCATTTTTCCTGAAAGGACGAATCATAAATGATACATAATAGTATATACCTCATAAAAACTTGTAGTAAAGTTTCTAAAACTCCAATCAAAGATGTGGGATGACTCGATGACTTTCTCACGTATCACTAGATGCATGCAACGATTCTGGTGAGTGGGTGCCGATCCGAATCGACGTCCTTTGTTTCAAACACCCCGATTGCTCTCCAAGTGTTAAAAAGGTATTTCATGCATTACCCTTAGGAATCCAATCTTCTACACAAATGTGCACATGCCTACAAACCATTCTAACCATTTCCAAACATACATCCATAACCGATAATCAAGCCAAAGCGTTCCCCAAAACTAACAAAGCCCATCAACATAAATTATCAAGTTATAACTCAAGAATAATAGCGTGTATGGAAATAAACCAGCAAATTCATTTAATCCCAAATCCTCATCAAATTTATGGCCTTACAAGTACTTCAAACATAACCAAAGTATTGGTGATTAAGTACATTCATCCGAAGTGCTATATGATAAGCAAACCAGAACAAGTAAATGTCTAAGAACGAAATGTCATAAGCTATGTTCATCAAGATCCACATCATGAGTGATGGGGATAACATCATGATCACTTCAAAGCTTCTACTGGGGCCTTGTCGGAGTTACCTGAAATGTCGTTATAAAACAACAAGAGCTGAAACTCGCAAGATATATGATAATCTAAGAATGTAAGAATATTATGCAATGATGGTTATGCAACAGTTACAGATAAATATATCGTTGAAGGAAAAACTTGTTTTCTTTACTAGAAAAACACTACTACAGAACCAATTAAAAAAAAAAAACACATAGCATTTACCCTTACATTCACCTCACTGTCTAACCGTAACCATCTTGGATTCCGCTCAAGGAGTCCATATATCCACAACACCACGATACCATAGCTCAAATTCACGGACTATAACCGAGGGGTAGAGCTCCATGTGAGTTTACAAGAATCATAGCTTGAAATTTCGGACTACGATCGAGGGGTAGAGCTCCCCGCGTGTTCGCGATCAACCATAGCTCAATTTCAGGAACCACGGCTGAGGGGTAGAGCTCCCCGCAGGTTCACAAGGATCCATAACTTGAATTTACAGACTACAATTGAGGGGTAGAGCTCCCTATGGATCCCAAGGACCACAACTCGAATTAACGGACTACAACTGAAGGGTAAAGCTCCATGTAGATTCGTAATTAACAATTCTACAATGGAAATTGCACTCTACCATGGCCACCATGCCAATAACTCTAACAATGGACATAACATGACACTAAACTTGGTCAAGCATCCACAAATAAGGGCAAAGTCTAGGTTAGCCCGTCAAATGTCGTATATCCCGACAAACCCTTTACCCATAACATAGTATTATTCTTGTCAAGTTCCACTAAATAGAGGTTCAATTACATCCATACATTACCAATTTCACATTAGGGAGATCAATTTAAGGTTATCCCCAAATTGCAAGAAATCGCCAATTCTAAACCCTAGCGCCAAAGTTAGATTTTCGTCATACTCATTTAACCCACAAATTGACAAGACTAGAATGTTCTTGATATGCTAAAATAGCTAGAACATCAACAAATTTAAGCATCTCAACAACTAGGGTTCGACCAAAGAGAGATTAATACACAAAATCATACATATTCGATGTATTTTGGAAATATACAACTCATAATCATTCAAGGGTTCAAAGATTAGTATAATTCTTATCTCAAACCAAGTGTGAGACGTCCCAAATCAAAAATCCCAAACCCTATTCCTCAGCAAATCACCTAAAATGAGTTTTATTTTGGTGAAAACATGAAATACTAGGTGCATAGCAAGAATATCATGAAAAATTCATGCATACTTACCCAACTGGAGCCTAAAATCAGTGCAAAAGCTCTCGCCACAAACCCTAGCACCGCTTCTCTGTTGTATCAGTCGAGAGAGAGAGAGAGAGAGAGAGAGAGAGAGAGAGAGATAATAGGAAGTGAGAAATGAGGTTAAAACCGAGAACTCATGACATTATAAAATAGTTGATCTGAGAAGACCACTCGAGCGGTCCTGGGTTTGCTCCAGCGGACCTAACAGAAAGAACTCGGCCCGAAACTCTAAAAATCTAGGCTTGTCCCCAAACCAAATGCCCCGAAACTCAACCAGATACTCGGGACTAATATTCCCGAGGTTCTAAAATAATCAACTCCAATTAGCGACCCCGAATCAAGATTGAATTTTAATTCCATGCAAAATTTTAACTAGTCTTCGAGAGAATTTATAGGAAAAAGTTTTCTACTCCGATTTGATTAAAATCCGAAATTGAAGGGGTTCATGCCATTAAATCTAATCATGCAATTGTCTATATTAGAGAGCTCATTAGGATGCATGATGAGTTTGTACTACAAATCAGGTCATAAATAATAGGACATTTACTATATCAGCAAGAAATTTTTGACATATGAGCAAAACTACTCATTGCTATAGAAAACTTACTGTGCTCTCGCTTAGATGTCACCTCATCTATGAGGATCGGGTCCTTTTTTATTTCTATTTTATATTAAAAACTCTGGTTTTGAGTTGTTGTGCATATTGTTGTAGAATAACAGTGATAGTATTTTAGTAGATACACGAGTGCTATTATTTTGGGGTCATTGCGATGAGTTTAGAGGTTTTTTAATCTAAAATGTCGCTAAAACTGTTTAAGTGTTGCTAAAAATGAAAACCTTCACTAATGCAAAGTGACACTTGTTTCAAGTTTCGATGAGAGAAATTTCCAGAATGCAGCACCCGTTAGATGTTTGCTTGTCGCTCGAGCACTAATTAGCAGCCATTGGGCACTCGATAGGTGCTCTAGTGCTACGTTAGATTTCAGCTTCTTTTAAACACAAACAATGGTTTGGAAATCATAACAACTCTTCCTTTCTCTCTCTAAAAGATTAGAAAATCCTTGGACTTGGTTATTGGAGTTTTCTAGGGTTTATTTGGTGTGATTTGAAACTTAGAGACTCGATCTTTGTAACTTTTTGGAGATTGAGAGCTTGATTCTTGAGGATTGAAGCTTGCTTACTGGTGGATTTGTGTTCTAGAGGCTTGGAGGGTTCTAGGAGCTTACCTAGGATGCTTTCCTATTGGATTTTTTTGACAAGGTAGGATTCTTGACTATCTATGATGAATATAGCAAAATGGGTTTTATATTTTCATTGTTGAGTAGAATAGCTATAGTGCTAAAAACATGGCCTATCAATGCAAAGTAAAATCCAATTTTAAGCTTTAAAGAATAAGTTTAATAAAACCTAAAAGTTAGAAATTATTTACATTTTCACCCAAATGGAGTCACCACTTGGTTCATAAGAAAAACAAAGAAAAATAGAAATGACATTGATAGCAAAACCAAAGAAAAAATGGGTTCGGGGGCTAAGGTATGAGAAGGAAAGGTGTTAGGCACCATTTTCGACCAACTGTTAGTTGGTCTCTACTAACTATCATTAGTTCTTATGTTTATTTTTCTTAAATCCATGTAAATATAGAAAATGGGGGAGAGAGATAGAATAATCAAAATCAAGTAAGGAAAATACATATTTACAATAGTAGGCAAAAAAACAAAGTAGAGGAATGTAAATCCTAAGTCCTAATCATGCTAAAACTATTCTATAAGATACATGCTAAACGTTGCAGACGAGTCAAGATCTAGGAACTCAATGGCATAATCATAAATTGACTTGGGTGATCGAGTCAAGATCATTCAAGGTCACTTCTTGGGAATAAGGATACTAGTCTATAGATTGATTCAAGATCTAAAAACTTGGCTTGAGATATAAGGATCTACTGATCGAGTCAAGATCAGAAGACAATAATGTGATTCAAAGGATTGAGTTAAGATCCTATGAACCTAGCTGGTGAGAACAAATCAATAAGTCGAGTCAAGATGTAAGAATCTGAATTAAGGCTTGAAAATATAGTTGCGAATCGATATAACTAAGCTAGAGAGGGGTGAATAGGTTGGAAGCTGATAAATTGAAAAATTAGTTTTAGTTATTAATTTTCTAATTTAACATGATAACAAGTTAATGTGAATAATTACAATATCAATAAAAAGTTATAAAAAAACTATAAAAATAACAACCAAGATATACAAATGATATACGTGGAAACCCTAGGGAAAACTCCCTGGTATAAAAACTACGACACCGACAAAAGGTAGAAACTGTGCACTATAAATCAACATGTTTACAAACAGACAGACTAGAAATTAAACCTGTTACACCTAATGGTGACACCGTTCCATTAACCTGAAACCTCAGTCCCGAGTCCCTTCTTGATCCGATAGTCGCACAACTCTCCCTTCAGTGTTCTATGAGCACAACAGTCTCACTACGAATGAAGCGGGTGTGCAGCATGCGGTCCACACGAACTAGTCCCGATCTCCCTATCAAAGAGAGCTCCAAATTTCCTTTGCCAGGTGTGTGCATATAAGCATAGGGCAGTGGAAGTGGTGGGAATGATGAAAGAAAAATGATAAACAAGATGAACACCTAATTTTCGTGAGGAAAAGGGCATCTATAGTTATACTCTAGATGTGGTCTAGTTAACCATCCTAATAAGGTTAAAAACTACGGCATAAAGGAGGATGGTAACATAGAAGGCTTCTCTAGAATACATAAGCTAAGAGGCAAGAGTGTGAGACTACCATGAGTCACATGGGCTCAAGTTGCTACAGGGCTACACAACCGAAACTAGGATGATGAGACTAACGTGAGTCTCAAAACCTAAAGGTTGCTACAAGGGGTTCCTAATGCAAATGCTATGAATGCAAGAACTAATGAAAGTAAATGCATATAATAGCTAAACAAGACGCATAACATATATCCCATGGAAATCTAAAAGAAACATAGATCAAATTACTAACTACAATGAGAGGGACAAGTATTACCTTGGATTATGATGAATTTTAAGGTATTGATGTAGGATCCAACACCAAAGGCTTGAGGAAGTCTAGAGAGAAGCTAGAGGGAAGAAGGAGCTTCTCAAGGAGCGACCGAATAGATGGGAGAGGTCTCCCAAAAGACCTAGCAGTGGTATAAAGTGTTTATATAGAAAAACACAACAACGCTATAGTGCTCTTCGAGCGCGTCGCAAGCGCCTTAAGGCGCTCGAGTGCTCTTCGAGAGCAGTTAAAGATGACAGGCTTTTTTTACCCCACCAATGAGAGTGAATCGGGGTTTGAACATTGAGTTCGAGTGCTCTACAAGCACACTATGGGCACCTAAAAAACCAACTCTCGGCAAAGAGAAAATAAGACATTTAGCAGAGGCACTTGAGTGCTCTATGGGTGCTCTTTAGGTGCTTCAGTATCTTAACTCTTAGCTTATCGAGAAAGACACAAATAATGTTTACCACTCGAAGTCGCTCCAGCGTTCTTTGAACGCTCGAAGGCGCTAGAAAGTGCTCATGCCCCTTTCATGTGGCAGTGCCTAGAATTTAAGGTAAGTCATGTATTTTCTAAGGCAACACAATCACAAACTACCCTGAGGCATACGATGATATGAATGCATATGGGTGTGTGTATGTGAGGGGCATATACCTTGTAAAGATCGGAGCCGGCTTGCTGAATGTGATTTGGACGGAGAACCTAGACACAAACACTCGAAAACCCAAACCCAAAATAAAAGTTATAGACACAATGGTTTTGTACTTAACCTAGAAATAGCCAAAATCCTAAAAATCTCCCCATTTGGCATATTCGGGACAAAACCATTAAATAAACAAACATGTAGAGGAAAAAAGAATCAAAGAGAATATATGAGAATGAACAATTCATTGATACTCATGATCCTAATCTAAAATGCAATGTTTGTATAAGCAGCATGTACCTTCTCATTACACAAGAAACTCAAAACCAATGTGAAGCATATGTTGGTCCATGTAGGCAACCTAGAGGGGGGGGGGGGGGGGGGGGGGGGGGG
>JAULLG010415599.1:0-16606 GCA_035668355.1 Sarracenia leucophylla
AGTGCTAACTGTGGTTTTGCAGCATATTGTCGTTACGATCCAATGTATGTATGAATGGTTTTATTTTATCGATTATAACCGAAAGTACCCGATGGTTTTTAAATCGGGATTAGAATATTTGTACGCCTCCTACGTGGGGCATAGGTTTTGCGATGTAAATTTTTTATATTCATACATGTTTTTTGAATTTATCTTGCAAATCGGGACACGAAAAACAAGGATTGAAAATGAGATGGAAACCATAGTGGCAACGACGGTGCGACATTAGTGCGACATACGTGCAGCAGACATGCGCGTGGCATGTGCAACACAGGCGATAAGCAGGCGACATGCGCGCGTGGCACATGCGTGCAGGTGTGGCGCTGGCGCAGGGCGTGTAGCTTTGGTGCGGAAGCAGGGTTGGGTAGGGGCTGTTTGGCTCCGTTTTGGCCTTTTTCGACTGTCTAGCAATGGTCCAAGGTTATGACAGTACTTCGGGGGCCTTAGGTGGCATATCGGGTTTTTGACGGCTCGATTTGGGTTTCATAACCCTTAGAATTTAATTTTTAATCGAAGGTCGTCGGATTAAAAGATTAAATGGATAGACCGGATCATAACGACATTTATTTATTTGTCGTTATTTTTTAATTATTTATTTATTTGTTTTATTTAATTGCATGGGTGATTTTTATTTTATTTTTTTCTTTCATGTATGATTTTTTAAAATCAAGGAATATTAGGAAAAATGGATTTTTAAAATAATTAATCTAAGCAGTTTTTTTAAAACGGAAAATAAATAGATAATTAATTTATTTAATTTTTGCGTTAAGTAGATAATTAATTTGGAATTTTTGAAAAACCTGGGTAATTAATTTCTTTTCGTAAAATTAAATAAGTAAACTTTTTGTTTGTTTTAATGAAATTAAATATGAAATTTTTAATTGATTAAGGCTGGATTAATCTTAATCAGATAATTAAAAATGTGTTTAATTTTTAAAATAAACAAGAAGGTAAAACACTCATTTTAACATATTAAGTGGGAGAATGATTTATTCACGGATAAATCCTACGGTCTCCATAACACGTTCGTTAGAGATGTGATTTTAACTCACGTGTCGGCCTGACCAGTTTCCCTAAGGAGGGCTAAAATCATGGTATCTCTAGAACGAATCCCTGATTAGGGTTAATTTGAAATGTCGTGCAAAGTTGGGCTCACACACACCGGGCTCGGGGCTTTGACACGAGATTTTCAAATTAAGTGAGATGGCTATACACTTAACCGGTGAATAAAAACATCCTCCCTAAGGAGTCACTATTTTTATTTGTGGGGACCAAAGTAATTGGCTATTTAATCACTTAGAATATATCTGAAAATAAAAACATGTTAATCCTTGGTTTGTTAACTGTTAGACGTCCACACTACGTGGCCGAATTAGTTGATGTGACTCTGTACAAATTGTTTTTGTTGTGATATCTTCTAAGAGGTTTAATAGACTGGCATATCTGTCTAGACATGGATTGATTAGTAGACGTCCACACTACGTAGCCTGCTTAATCACAAAGGTTTCGAGCTGTCAATAATTCTTTTAAAATTAAATGGTTGAGGGACCCTAAATTTTTAAAAGGAATTAAAAAGTTTTCTCTTTTTTTTCTCAGGATTTAATTACGGGATCATTCAATCTACTAGCGATGATTCTCAAAAACCACACGTTAACTGGACCAAATTTTATCACTTGGAAACGAAACCTCAATATTGTGTTGACTTCTGACGATTATAAGTTCGTGCTTAGTGATCCTTGTCCTCCTGCTCCAAATAATGAAACTCCAGAATTTGATGTTCATTATTATGAGTTATGGAAGAAGGCTAGTCGAATGGCAACTTGCTACATGTTGGCTTCTATGTCGGAAGTGTTACAAAGCCAGCAACAGTCCATAGGATCTGCCGCTGACATCATGCTTAACCTATCAGAGCTATTTGGTGAACAAGGTCGGGCAGCAAGACAGGTGGCCATGAAGGCTCTCATGAACATGACTATGGCTGAGGGTACACCTGTGAGGAACCACGTTATGAAGATGATCGGTCCTCTAAACGAGCTGGAGGTCCTTGGAGCCGAGATCGATGGGGAAACTTAGATTGATATGGTGCTCTAGTCTTTGCCTGAGTCCTTTAATCAATTCTGCCTTAATTACACAATGAACAAACTTAATTTTTCTCTGGCGAAATTGTTGAAAGAACTCCAGGCAGTAGAAGGTGTTATCCACAAGTCATCCCATGCATTTGTAGCTGAAAAGGCTTCATCTTCTAAGCTGAAAGGTGGTAAAAAGAAGAAGAAAGGTCAAAATAGATAAATTTAAAGAGGGTTGGCAAGGTTAAGCCATCAGTTACCAAGGCAAAAAATAAGGCGCCTAAGGGTAAGTGCTTTTATTGTCAGAAATCGGGACATTGTAAGGGGAACTATCCTGACCGTAAGAACAAGGAAGCTGTAGGTATTGCTTTCTCTTTTGTATTTGAGTCAGGTTTAGCGGTTGTATCTACAGGAACCTGGTGTGTAGATACAAGAGCCACTAATCATATCTGCAATTCTTTGCAGGGGTTCCAGGTGACCAGACATCTTAAAGATGGCAAGATATATCTACAGATGGGGAACAACTCCCATGTCTCTGCTACAATAGTGAGAGATGTGGTTCTTTATTTTAGCAGGAATAAATGTTTAATTTTAAGGAACATTTTGTATGTACCTCAAATCAGGCAGAACTTAGTTTCAGTTTCCTGTTTGGGGAATGATGTATATTTGGTTTGTTTTAATAAATAGTATTGTAATGTTTTGGTTGGAAAACAATTTATCTGTCGTGGTACATTGGAAAATGCTCTTTAGATATTGCACCATATTATTCCTACTATTAATAATAATGAGGCGAATAACTTACGTATGCTACCACTAAAAAAGGAAAGATTCTTTCTTAACCCAAACACTTCTTTGGCACCTTCGTCTTGGTCATGCTAATCTAAAAAGAATACAAAGACTTGTAGAAGATGGACCTTGGAGGCATTTCTGGTCTGCGAATCCTGTTTAGAGGTTAAGATGACCAAGAGGCCGTTTACGGCAAAGGGACTTAGAGCCAAAGAGGTGCTGGAATTGGTTCATTCTAACGTATATGGTCCCATAAACATCCAAGCAAGTGGTGGGTATGAGTACTTCGTCACTTTTTATTGATGATCACTCTGGGTATGGATACATTTACCTGTTTCATCGCAAGTTTGAGACCTTTGAAAAATTCAAAGTGTTTATAAGGCAGAAGCGGAGAAGCAGACATGTAAAAGTATTAAAACCCTAGATCTGATCGTGGTGGTGAATAACTTCTTGGGGAGTTCAGGGACTACTTGTCAGAACATAGGATTACATCTCAGTTGTCTGCACCAGGGATGCCCCAACAAAATGCTGTAGCAAAAATGAGGAATAGGTCCCTTAAGGAGGTGGTAAGGTGTATGATGAGTTACTCGGATTTGCCAGATTCATTTTGGGGATTTGCATTAGAGATAGCAGCATATATTTTGAATTCGGTACCTACTAAGGTAGTTCTCGGTACTCCTTTGGAATTGTGGACTGGGCTATGGGGTTACCTAGCACATGTGCTGGTGGGAGATGTAAGTATGGTGGGACCGAAAATGGAAGTCTGTTTCTTTGTAGGGTACCCCAAAGGAACCAAGGGTGGTTTATTTTATAATCCTAAGAGTCAGAGGGTATTTGTTAGTATAAATACAAGATTCTTGGAAGAGGATTATATGATAAACCACAAATCTCGGTCGCAAGTTGTTCTAGAAGAGGTTAGGACTGATAATATGGTACAATAGAAAATTATACCTGATGAGAGGAATGAGACACTACCTATCATGAGTGCACAGGAGGGTCCTCGTCGTAATAGGAGGGTTGTTCGTCAACCCGAGAGGTACATGTTCTTGGGAGAGTCACTTAACAAGATCCTAGAAAAACTGGATACCGAACCCATGAACTATAATGAGGCACTTCAAGACAAAGATACGGAGTTATGGAAAAAGGCTATGGAATCTGAGATAGAGTCTATGTACCATAATCAGGTCTAGGAGCTTGTAGAACCATTAGAAAGGATAAGACCCATTGGGTGCAAATGGATCTACAAGAAGAAGAGAGGAGTAGACGGGAATGTTAAAACCTTCAAGGCTAGGCTTGTTACAAAGGGGTTTACTCAGAAAGAAGGGTTTGATTATGAGGAAACCTACTCACTAATAGCCATGATTAATTCTATTCGGATTCTCTTATCCATTGCTAGGAATCTCGACTATGAGATTTGACAGATGGACATCAAGACAACTTTCCTTAACGAAAGCCTTGACGAGAGCATCTATATGATGCAGCCAGATGGATTTATAGCAATGGGCCAAGAGCATATGTTGTGCAAGCTTAAGAGATCGATTTATGGACTTAAGGAAGCATCGAGGTCTTGGAATACTCGATTTGACCAGGCTATCAAAAGATTCGACTTTGATCAGTGTCCTATCGAATATTGTGTGTACTGGATGCGTGATGGAAACAAGGTAGTGTTTCTAGTCATCTATGTTGATGACATTCTCATAATCGACAACGATGTGGGGTTGTTAACGTCGATTAAGTTATGGTTGTCAAGTCAATTTGACATGATTGACTTGGGAGAAGTAGGCCAAATCGTTGGGATCAATCTCTTGCGACATCGATCATGTAGGATGTTGGGCTTATCCTAGGCCCGTTACATTGACTTGATTATTGCTCATTTTGGCATGGAAAATTCCAAGAAAGTATTACTCCCTTTCACATATGGAATTACTCTATCTAGGGATTAGTATCCTAGAACACCCCAAAAGATAGAGAGGATGAGAGGTATTCCTTGTGCTTCAGAGGTGGGAAGTCTCATGTGTGTCATTCTCTGTACTAGATCGGATATCTATTATGATGTTGGCATGGTAATCAGATATGAGTCCAATTCAAATGAGAGCATTTGATTGCGGTTAAGGATATACTCAAATGCCTGAAAAGGATTAGGGAGTATGTGTTGGTGTACCAAGTTGATCGTCTTGTACCCTTAGGGTATGTAGACTCATTTGTTCAGGATTATTAGAGATTCTAGGAGGTCCACCTCAGGCTATGTGTTTTCATCGGGAAAGCACATTGAAGGAAAACAATGTCTCATCCGGGAGATAACACAACGTGGAGACGTTATCATTTGCATGGTTGCATATGCAGACAGCCTAACAGGTTCTTTTACTTAGGTAAAAGAGTTAGGTGTCAGATGGGTTCCGACATGACTTTGAATATAAGTGGGAGATTGTTGGGATTGTATACTAAAAGTCATGCTTTAATATATTTTTATCCTTGATCCCTGGCATATTAATGAAAAAACAATTGAGATGTTCTTGCATTTATTGTTTCATATTTATTGTATGTATGATGTGTGGATGCATAGCCCGTATATTTTGTCCAGTATTTGACTCGGTGCATGAAGCGCGGAAGATCGGGTCAAAGGTTTTGAAAAATATACAAGCGGGCTCACAATTGCAATGGACCCAGACAATCCATTGGTACAATTGTAGCATATCGTTATAGTAGCTGGTCTTGACTAGGTCAAACGGCTCAAATTCCGGTCTTGGAATTTGATGTTCGAGCTCGATGCGTTAGTACACTGGGAGTGTATTGAGCATGATCATTAGGATGATCAATTCTATACTGACTATATGAATTGATTCACATCCTATATTATCATGTATCACACATACTGGTAATCCCGACGTGATTGATCGTACCATGTTTGGATAATGCGAAGTGCTTTGAGTCACAAGTGGTTGAGATTTTGATATTGAGATCAATATGACAGATGGGTTGGGTACTATCGTTATTTGATCGATGGTTGATAATCAACTGATGAAAACCATATCCGACTTAGGTTGAGGAGTTCCCCCTCGTGTGCTTTACTTATAAGTTTGAGTATGCCAAATCTGTACAGTGGATCGATTGATCCGGTATACTCAATAAGTTAAGTGCCGCGATTGCGAGAAAAATAGGATTATCAAGCCGGGTTGTCAGTCACCTAATTCAATTATCGGGAATTTATATCTTAAATGTGGGGAGACTATAATGCAAATGATAATTGAAAACTCGATACACAAATCAAGTTAGGGCCGGGAGTTCAGTCAGGCCTTTAGTGGAACAAGTTCTGATTCGTGCGAGAAAGGATATCCGGTTTTCTCATATGGTTAGCCCAAGTCTTATACTTCCTCATGATCCCTTACGCAGTCCTTTTATATGCGCAGAATAATTTCTTGTTGGTTTCCGCTATTATTTAATTTAATTCGATTGTCGAATTTTTCGCCGGGATAGTCGGGGTATTAAATTAAATATTCGAGGGAATTTTTGGCATTTGGCACACCTAGGCATTAATCCCTTGGTGGCCGGCCCTAGGGAGATATATTTGCCTAATTATATTTGTTAAGATGTATTATGTATATCTTGGAAACAAAAGAAAAGGAAGGTACATATATTCTTAGAGAAATTTTAGGAGAGAAATATATGTTTTCTTAAAAACAATTTTTTTTTCTCTCTCTCTCTCTCTCCTCTACAAATGGCCGGCCATATATGGGGGTATTTTTGTATATTATTTTTTAATATATATTATATGAGAATATATGGAAGGGATATAATATATATCTCTCCATGTAAGCATTAATATATACACAAAAATAAGAGAATAAAAAAGAGAAGAATTTCTGTGCCATAAACCCCAGAAGCCGCCGGCCTTCCCTCTCCTCCTCTTGCGTTAATTTTGCAACTTTGAGGAATTTTGTGTGAGAAGAAACCAAGAACAAGAACGAGCCTCGATCGGATATGGTGCCCACACTCCGTGATCATTGTAGCACATCCGGGTCATAGGCGAGAAGAGCACCGGGTGGTCTCGCCCCAATACGTGAAATCTAGAAACTCTACGATGAGTTTTGAAAAGTATATTTCAGTCTTAATCGTAATATTCTTTATGCCATTTCATGAAAAACGCGACGATTACGGTAACGTAATCGTCAAATCCAAAATTTTTAAAAACACTTCCTCTATGTCGACTCTAACGTACTCTACATTCAATACTCTATTCAAGCATTCCTTGAGCTTTCATTTACTGCTATGAGAACTTCTCCATTTCATTAAATTTTTATTCTCTCCTCTCTCATTTATTGTAAATCTTCTTAAGAGTGAGTGATACTGATTATAGTGAACTTTTATTGTAAATCTTCTTAGTCAAGGAGAGACACACTTCTACAAATCATTGTAAAGGATATATAGGTTACGATTAACCTGCACCAAATCGCTGAAGATTACGATTGACCTTCAACAAATCCGTGTACAGAGGCTTTGATTCGCCCACATGAAAAATCCATTTAGTGGATTTAAATTTCCAAAGTGCTTGGGGAGTGGACGTAGGTTAAGGTAGACTGAAGCACTATAAATATGGTATATCTCTTCTCTCTTAACTCTTTACATTTTAGTAACTTATATTTACTGTTTTCGCCTTATTGTATTGTTAAAAAGAATTTTTGAAAAGTCTATAAGTTTTCCAAAACAACCCATTCACCCCCCCATTTGGGTTGAGTTTCGAGACAACTATGTTGTTTTTTATGAAGCTAACCTTCGCTCTTCTAGGGATTTGTGTGAAGATGACTTGTTAAACATAAAAAAATGTATACAAGATATCTTCATCAAGGAAAACATGGAGCCAAATCAAGTTGAAGTCTCAAAACAACAGCAAACTGCTATCCAAGAGATTCTAAATGCTAAAAATGCAGAAAATTCTGATTTGCCTAAGGAATGGAGGTATGCTCATGGTCATCCAAAAGATTTTATCATTGGTGATCCATCTCAAGGTATAAAAACTACATGTTCTCTACATAATGCTTATGGAAATTTATCATTTCTTTCCCAAACCGAACATAAACTTTTTTGAAGAAGCTCAAAATGATGAATTTTGGATCTTGGTTATGGAAGAAGAGCTTAACCAATTTAAAAGAAATAATGTTTTGACTTTAGTCCCAAAACCTAAAGAACATTCTTTCATTGGTACTAAATGACTTTTTAAAAATAAAAAGGATGGGAATGGAATAGTTCTTAGGAATAAAACTTGATTGGTAGCCTAAGGTTACAATCAAGAAGAAAGCATCGATTTTTATGAAATTTTTGCCCATGTGGCTAGGCTTGAAGCCATTAGAATGTTGCTTGCCTTCACATGCTTTAAAAAATTCAAACTTTATGAAATGGATGTCAAAAGTGCTTTTCTAAATGATTTTATTTCGGAGAAAGTTTATGTAAAACAATCTCCTGGTTTTGAAAATCCAGATTTTCCAAATCATGTTTACAAACTTACCAAGGCTCTCTATGGTTTAAAGCAAGCACCTAGAGCATGGTATGAAAGATTAAGTAAACTTTTTATTGAAAATAGTTTTTTAAGAGGAAAAATGGACCCTACTCTTTTTATTAAGTCTCATGGAAAAGATATGTTAAATGTGAAAATTTATGTAGATGACATAATCTTCGGTGCTACTAACGAATCTCTTTGGAAGGACTTTGCGAAGTGTATACAGGGAGAATTTAAGATGAATATGATGGGTGAGCTAAACTACTTCCTTGGATTTCAATTCAAACAATCACAAGAAGAGATTCACATAAATCAAGCCAAATACACTGAGGACATATTGAAGAGATTCGATATGCTCAAGGGAAAACCAGTGAGCACTCCAATGTGTCCTACGATAAAGCTTGACAAGGATGAGGATGGAATTGTAGTAGGCGAAAAATACTACAGTGGTATGTTTGGTTCATTACTTTATCTTACTATAAGTAGACTTGATATAATGTTTTGATTTTTCATGTGTGCTAGATTTCAATCTTTTCCTAAGGAATCACATGTGACTGTTGTTAAGCGCATCGTTAGATACCTCATAGGAATACAAAACCTAGGATTATTTTATCCTAGATGAATAGCATTTGAATTACTTGGCTATTTTGATGCAGATTTTGTTGGTTCTATAGGTGATAGGAAAAGTACTAGTGGTACTTCCCGATTCCTAGGGCACTCCTTGATATCTTGATTTAGCAAGATATAGAACTCAGTTGCCTTGTCTATAGCCGAGGCTAAGTATATTGTAGCTGGTAGCTATTGTGCATAAGTTCTTTGGATGAAACAACAACTAGAGGACTATGGTTTTCACTTAGATCACATTCCTATTAAGTGTAACAATACTAGTGTTATAAACATATCCAATAATCCTATACAACACTCTTGAAAGCACATAGAAATCATACATCACTTTATAAGAGATCATATACAAAAAGGTAACATTGAACTTGAATACATAGGCACTAATTACCAGCTGATATTTTCACAAAACCATTAAATGAAGAGAGAATGTGCTATATAAGATGAGAACATGGTGTGTTATGTGCTCCTAATTTTTGATTAAAATGCATACTAACCAAGCCCCTTCATTGGATCTCAGTGTTGTTTCTATTCGTTGCTGATACACTTTTTGTGTCGACCCTTTATGTGTTGTGTCAACACCTTTTATGAAAGTATCAACACCTCAGTATGTTGTGTTGACACAAAAATAGAGAGAAGTGGCACTGTGAACAAAAGTGTCGACCCCTTTCTATTTAGTGTCAACACCAACTCGTATTCCTCACCTTTGGTAAATTTCTGTTGACACCAATGTCAGTAGTGTCGACCTAAATGGCCGAATGAGTCGACTCACTTTGAGAATGTGTCTACACCCTGTGCCCTGTCTCTATACCTTTTATGCGATATAATTTGTGTCAACATTAAATAACTCTATGTCGACTCAACTGTTGTTCGTATATATAGAGACCCTATTTTTAAAACTTCATTTCATTCGTGCCCTATCTCTCTCTAAACCTTTAACCTCTCTCACGATTCGAGTCGACCCACCCTATACCTTCCCCTTCCAACCCTCAATCGTCCATAACACTTTTCAATCGATTGAAGATGCCTCCAAGGAGGATGGGCCAACGGTCCAAATGACCTGTTGATGAGGGTTGCAAAAACCCTAGGCCGAAGAAGAAGAAGACGCAAAACGGGGATGACTACTAAGACCTCAACAACATATGTGGCTATGGCTGAGGTAATCAAATTCAAATCTCTTGATTTAAAGAAATCTATTTCGCTTGCTTCATTCATCAGAAAATCATCCCTGGATGTAGCATTCATTTTCCATTTTTTGACTCCATTGGAATGAGATTCAAAAATCTCTTCTCAAGCCTTTGATGGGAAAAGCTTCTTGATATTCGTCTACCACATTACCCCACACTCATTAGATCCTTCTTTGAACATTTTAACACTTCTAATTCTACATCCACTAGCATCATCATGTTAGAGTCGGCGCAGAGTTTTTAAAATTTTTTAACGATGACGTGACCATAAAAAACATCTCGTCGTGTTTTTCATGAAAAAGCTAAAAAGATTATTTTGAGTTAGGATCGAAATATACATTTTGAAGATTGTAGCAAAATTTCTAGATTCCACGTTGTGATGCGAGACCACCCGGAGATCTTCTCGCGTATGACCCAGCGCACGTCTTGATTCTGGCGTGTGGGCACCGATCCAAATCAAGTCCTTAGGCTTTGAACACACTTCGAACCTATCCAAAACCGGATGTGGTTTCCGGTAGCTAATTATCAATCATCGAACAAACAATGATAGTACGTAACTCACTGGTCATATTGATCTCAATATCGAAATCTCAGCCATTGGTGACTCAAAGCACAGTGTATTTCCTGAACACGATTAATCAATCACGTCAAGATTAAGAGTATGTGCAATACATGATAATATAGGATGTAGATCAATTCATATAGTTTGTATAGAATTGATCATCCTAATGATCCTGCTCAATACACTTTAAGTGTACTAACACATCGAGTTTGAACATCAAATTCGCACATCGAAATTCGAGCCATTCGACTTAGCCAAGACCGGCTACTATAACGATGTTCTACAATTGTACCAATGGATTGTCCGGGTCCATTGCGATTGTGATCCCACTTGTATATTTATCAAAACCTTTGACCTGATCTTCTGCGCTTCATACACCGAGTTAAATACTGGACAGAATATAAACCAGGGATCAAATACCCATCATTCACACATCATACATTTAAATGCGCTTCATGCATCGAGTTAAATGCATTCACATATCATACACACAATAGATATGAAACTGTAAATGCAAATACCTCTCAAATGTTTCTCATTAATAAACCAGGGATCAAAGATAATAAAATTCATAAAAGCGTGACTTTTAAGTATACTATCCTAACAATCTCCCACTTATATTCAATGCCATACGGTACACATCTAACACCTAGCCCTTCAACATGGTTAGCAGTGACTTTCCGAGACAACGTCTTTGTAAAAGGATCCGCTATGTTCTCCGCATATGCTATCTTGGAAACGACCACATCTCCACGTTGCATAATCTCCCAGCTGAGATAATACTTCCCCTCTATGTGCTTCCCCTTTTGTGAACTCTACATTCCTTCGAGTTTGCAACCGCTCCACTGTTATCACAATAAAGTATAATGGAAAACTGCACTGAAGGCACCACATCTATGTCCAGTAAGAATTTCCTGAGCCAAAAGGCCTCCTTAGCTACATCTGAAGCTGCAACATATTTGGCCTCTATGGTAGGGTCAGCTATACAAGACAACTTGGCGCTCCTCCAACTGATGGCTCCTCCTCCCAAGGTAAACATATAACCCGAGGCTGACTTCCTAGAATCTCTATCTGCCTAAAATCAGAGTCAGTGTACCCTAAGGGTAGAAGACTATCAGCCTGGTATATCAACAAATACTCCCTAGTCCTTTTCGGGTACTTGAGTATATTCTTGACCATATTCCAATGCTCTTTCCCTGGATTAGACTGATATTTGTTCACCATGCCAACAGCATAACAGATATCAGGTCTAGTGCAGAGCATGACATATTTGAGACTCCCTAGTACTGAAGTATAAGGGAAACCTCTCATCCTCTTTATCTTCTCAAGTGTCTTACGATATTGATCCTTAGATAGAGTAATTCCATGACTGAAAGGAAGAAATCGTTTTTGGAATTTTTCATACCAAAACAAGCAATAATCAAGTCAATGTAATGGGCTTGGGATAAGCCCAACATCATACATGATCGATCTCGTAAGAGGTTGATCCCAATGAGTTGGCCCACCTCTCCCAAGTTCTTCATGTCAAATTGACTTGACAACTATACCTTTACCGAAGGTAACTGCCCCATATCGTTGCCGATTAGGAGAATGTCATCAACATAAATAACTAGAAACACTATCTTGTTTCCATCACGCTTCCAGTACACACAATATTCGATAGGACACTAATCAAAACCGGAGCTTTTGATTGCCTGGTCAAATGGAGTATTCCAAGACCTCGATTTAAGTCCATAAATGGATCTCTTAAGCTTCCACAGCATGTGCTCCTGGCCCTTCGCTATGAATCCATCTTGCAGAATCATATAAATGCTCTCGTCAAGACTTCCGTTAAGGAAAACTATCTTGACGTCCATATGCCAAATCTCATAGTCGAGATTCGTAGTAATGGATAAGAGAATCCAAATAGACTTAAACATGGCTACCGGTGAGTAGGTTTCCTCATAATCGAACCCTTCTTTCTCAGTAAACCCCTTTGTAACAAGCCTAGCTTTGAAGGTTTCAGCCTTCCCATTTACTCCTATCTTTTTCGTGTAGATCCATTTGCACCCAATGGGTTTTATCCCATATAAGGGTTTTACAAGCTCCCAAACCTGAATAGAATACATACTCTATTTCAGACTCCATAGCCTTTTGCCATAATTCTTTATCCTTGTCTTGAAGTGCCTTATTATAGTTCTTGAGTTCAGTGTCATGTTCTTCCAGGATCCTATCATGTGACTCTTCCAAGAACATGAACCTCTCGGGTTGACAAACAACCCTCCCACTACGATGTGGACCCTCCTGTATACTTGCAATAGGTGGTGTCTCATTCTGCACATCATGTATAATATCCGATTGTACCATACATTCAGTCCTAACCTCTTCTAGGACAATTTGTGACTGGGGTTTGTGGTTTATCACATAATCCTCTTCCAAGAATCTTGTATTTGTACTAACAAATACCATATGACTTTTAGGATTATAGACCAAACCACCCTTGGTTCCTTTAGGACACCCTACAAAGAAACAGACTTCCATCTTTGGTTCCACCATACTTGCATCTCCCACCAGCACATGTGTTGGCCAACCCTATATTCGGAAATGTTTAAGACTTGGCTTACGCCCAGTCCACAATTCCAAAGGGGTACCGGGAACTACCTTAGTAGGTACCAAATTCAGAATATATGCCGCTATCTCTAATGTAAATCCCCAAAATGAATGTGGTAAATCCGAATAACACATCATAGACCTCACAATCTCCTTAAGGGACCTATTCCTCCTTTCTGTCATACCATTTTGCTGGGGTATCCCTGGTGCAGACAACCGGGATGTTATTCCATATTCTGATAAGTAGTCCATGAGCTCGCCAAGAAGGTGTACACCACAAAGATCAGATCATAGGATCTTGATACTTTTACCCATCTGCTTCTCCGCTTCAGCCTTAAACACTTTGAATTTCTCAAAGGTATCAGACTTGCGATGAAGCAGGTAAATGTATCCATACCTAGAGTAGTCATTAATAAACGTGACGAAATACTCATACACACCACTCTACTGGATGTTCATGGGACCACGTACATCATAATGAACCAACTCCAACACCTCTTTAGCTCTAAGTCCCTTAGCTGTAAACAACCTCTTGGTCATCTTCACAGACTGGAAGTACCTCCACTTCCAATGAACCCAAAGCAACGTTTGGTTCAAGGAAGAATCCTTCATTTTTAGTGGTAACATACGTAAGTTATTCGCCTCATTGTTATAATTAGTAGGAATAATATGGTGCAATATGTAAAGAGCATTTTTCAATGTATCACGATAGATAAATTATTTTCTAACCATAATATTGCAGCAATATTTATTAAACAATCCAAATATCCATTTTCCCCAAATAGGAAATCGAAATTAAGTTCCACCATATTTGAGGTACATATGAAATGTTATTTAAAACAAAACATTTATTCCTACTTAAATAAAGAACCACTTCTCCCACTACTGTAGCAGAGACTTGGGAGTTGTTCCCCATCTGCAGATAAACCTCACCCTCTCTAAGCTGCCTTGTTACCTGGAACCCCTGTAAAGAATTGCAGATATCATTAGTAGCTCCTGTATCTACACACCAGGTTTCCATTGATACATCTACTAAACATGATTCAACTACAAAAGAGAAAGAAATAACTACAACTTCCTTGTTCTTTCAGCAACAAATGCATGGGTCGACTTCCGGATGACACCTTTCGCTGTCTGTAGTTCTTTCAATAATTCTACCAGAGAAAAATTAAGTTTGTTCATAGTATAGTTTAGGCGAAATTACTGAAAGGAATTAGGCAATGACTGGAGCACGATATCAATTTAGGTCTCCCATTCGATTTCGGCTCCAACGACCTTCAACTCGTTCAGAAGACCGATCATCTTCAAAATGTGGTCCCCCACAGGTGTACCCTCAGCCATGGTCGTGTTCATGAGTGCCCTCATGGCCACCTGCCTAGCTGCCCGACCTTGCTCACCAAACATCTCTGTTAGGTTAAGCATGATCTTAGAGGCTTGCGCCATAAACTAATGTTGGCTTTGCAACACATCGGACATGTATGCCAACATATAGCAAACTGTCATATGATTAGCCTTCTTGCACTACTCATAATAATCCACTTCCTCTTCAGAAGATTGATTATTTGAAGCGAGATGACAAGGTTCACTTAGCATGAACTTATAATCGTCAGAAGTCAAAACAATATCGAGGTTCTATTTCCATGTTAAAATGTTTGGTCCAGTTAGTTTGTGTTCTTTAAGAATTACCGCTAGTGGATTGAAAGATCCCATTATTAAATTCTAAGAAAAAAAAGAGATAACTTTTTAATTCTATGAAAAATTTAGGGTCCCTCAACCTTTTAATTTTAAAACAATTATTGACATCCCGAAACCTTTTTGATTAGGTAGGCCACGTAGTGTGGAAGTCTACTAATAAATCTCTGTCCGGATAGATATACCAGTCTATTAATCTCTCTTAGAAAATATCACAACAAAAATAATTCATCCAGATTCACATGAACTAATTAGGCCATGTAGTGTGAACGTCTAATAGTTAAAAAACAAAGAACTAACATGCTTTTATTTTCAGATATATTCTAAGTGATTAAACTGCCAATAAGTTTGGTTCCCGCAAATAAAAACAGTCGGGGATTAATTAGGGAGACCGGTCAAGCCAGCACCCGAGTTAAAATCACATCTTCAATGAACTTGTGATGGAGACCGTAGAATTTATCTATGAATAAATATTTCTCCCACTTAATATTTTAAAAACCCGAGGATTTAACTTTTTGTTTATTTTAAAAATTAAACACATTTTCAATTATCCGATTAAAATAAATCTGGTTTTAAGTTTAATTTAATTAAAACAAATAAAAAAACTTTTCTTATTTAATTTGGTGAAGAGAAATTAATTACCTGGATATTCAAAAATTCCTTAATTAATTATCTACTTAACGCAAAAATTAAATAACTTAATTATCTATTTATTTTCCATTTTAAAAATTGCTAGGAAATTTTATTTTATTAAATACCATTTTTCCTAATATACTTCTGATCGGCATTCAAAATTGATGATTTAATCCCACTATTTACATTAGATTAGCCACGAGATGTTGTTTAATGTTGTGTTTTTGTAGTGTTTTTGTGTTTAGACAAGTTTTGGAGAAGAAATGCAAAACTACACCAAAACAGCGATAATGCAGGCAAATGAACAACACAATACGAAAAGTGAACAAAAAGCCTAAAACCAGCACATACCGTCCGGACTCCCTAGTACCATGCGGACTCTCATCGCCAACACAGTCGCGACACAAGGCCGCAACCGTCCGGACTCCCCATTACTATTCGAACTCTAGTCGTTGTTTCCATCCAGACTGGCCGATTCCGTCCGGACTGTCGCGCCACCAATTCTTAATCTGAGAAGGACTTGCACTTCTGAAAAACTATAAATAGACCCCGTTCCCCCTTCATTTATGACAATGAATTCCATGGACTAAAACCCTTCTACTTCTCTCTAATTACATTTCTACCCCTACTAAGTCAGTACTTGAAGGTCCAAGCCTCGACGAGGAGCTCCTGATGCTAGTCGACAACAACTCGAAGATGATTTCAACCCCGACCATGCGTGGTTAAGTCTATTTTCTGCCCCGGGTTCAGATGAAGCCCAAGTTTGGTAATTTAGGAATAGATTAATTTTATTATTTTATTTTAGTCTTTTGTAATGGATTCGTTATGCAACAATTATATCCCACAACATATTTGATCGTTGAAAAATTCTTATTTCTCTAATTTAATTAATATTCCATTTAATCTTTATGTGATTGAATTAAATGAGTGTTGCATAACT
>JAULLG010415600.1:0-11439 GCA_035668355.1 Sarracenia leucophylla
AGGAAGAATACCAAGTTAGATCAATGGAAATTGAGAAAGGAGACATCATAAAGAATCCACAAGAAAGAGAATTTAACAAACTCCCAAAAGTATATACTTAAGAGTAATCAAACATCCAAGATTAATAAATTGAGAGGGTTTGAATGTCAAAACAAAAAAACAATCAAGATCAGAAAAGGACTAAGACTTTGAAACTTCGGAGGTAGCTTTGTCAGCAAATTTCTTCTTTAGTCTTCCCTTCTTGTTGGTTGATACAGGTTGAGCAGTTTGAGCAGCTTCTTGTTGGGCAGGAGGTAGGATTTGAATGGGAACTGGGTCCAAAATCTCAACTTTTGGGTTTTGAGAGGATCCGGTAGGTTTGGATTTTGGTTGTGGCTGGTTAGAGGAAGGTGCAGGTGAAGGAATCAATGATCCAAATTCATATGGAAGGTCTAGAGATTTCACATTGGCCTTGGCAAGCATTTCTCTAGCCTTCAAAACTGCCTTTTTATTCACAAGGGCTTCCTTTTCCCTACTAGAGCTACCCTTAGAAGGAGAAGAGCTTTTGTTATGTGCTTTGGTTGTGCTCTTCTTTTGGGCTGGTGTTGAGGTTGATTTATGATGTTGTGGTCCAAGTTGTGGCTGTATTTTTGTAAGTTGAGGTTGGGATTTTGCAGAAGCAGGGGAAAAGCTCTGAGTTGGTTGGGATGGTTCTCCTTGAGCTCTATCGGCACCTGCTCATGCTCTCACCAACACAGAATCAAACTTTCCTACAGCTAGTTACTGCAGAAATCCATTCGGACATGTTGAGGTCTTTATGACTACTTCTTGACTACATTTCAGACCAACAGCTAAATTCCTAAGATCTTTTCAAACTTTAGTTTGAAAAGCTACTTGGGAAGCTTCGATGGCGTCATGTCTTGCAAAAACTTGAGATTGGAAAGCTGCCATATCAAAAATAGATTGAGAGGAGGAGGAAGGAATATCTTTTGATGAAGGAGACCCCTCAAAAGACTTGATAGGAGGTTCAATGTGAGAAGGTTGAACATGAGGAGTAGGATCAACTTGAGTAGGTTTGGATTGAAAGGGATCAAGTGATGGATAAGAGACATTAAGAGTTGATGATGAAGTAATGTGGGTTTTGACGTGTTTAGTAACCCAAATACCTTCTTCATTCCTGAAGATATGCATTCTGTTCGGGGTGGTAATCCCATACAGATCATAGGGTGATAATTTGACAAGTTTTTCATTTGAGAAATCAATTATGAAAAATTGAAATACCCTTGTCAAAAACATCCCATGAATAAGGGTGGAATTACTTCTACCATGAACATAATACATGTGTGAGATAAATAGATAGCCAAGATCAAGCTTTTGAGAGTTCATGATACACCACATAATAAACACATGAAGCTTTGTGGCATCTGCATATCTGCTCTTTTGATGAGAGATAATGTGGTTTATTACATGGTGAAGGATTCGTATTTCGATTTTTAGGTGATGTGCCTCAACAGGTTTTGTCAAATCAGTAGGCACATTTTCACAAATGGTTTCAACAAAGTCGTTATGCGAGAATCCTTCATGATCAAAATTCTTGGAGTTGTAGGAAATCAATATATCTCCATCAGGAATTTCGAGGATTCGGTTTAGTAAACTCGAAGATAATTCAATGGTCACACCTTTAACTTTGGAGTTAATGGTGGAAGATAGTGTGGAAGGCTTGACAAAGTTAGTGTAGAAAGATTTAATCAAATCTGGATAATGGGGTCCAGAAAAACTCAGAAATTTTTCGCATTCCAAAGTTGAGAAAAATTTAGGGAAAATCATTCCATTTGATTAAAAGTAAGGAAAATCAAAGGTTCTACCAAGAATAATATCTCTTTCAAAAACGGAATGTACCTCAGCAGATTGTGATAGGATTTGAGTAGTTTGAACCTCAGTCAATTTCTTCTTCGTAGCACCCATTTTCTGCTTCTTTAGACTTCTAGGGCTCTGAGATTCTGGAATGTCTTCTTTCCTTGAGTCCTTCGTCTTTACCATTGTCGCAAATGACGTAGAAAGAGTTTGAGATGGAATAAAAATTATTTAGGAAGTGAAAAGAGGGATATTGAGGTAGGGTTTTGAGAGCAAGAAGGATTTCGTAACAGAGAGAGAGAGAGAGAGAGAGAGAGAGAGAGAGAGAGAGAGAGACAAAAGGAATATGAAACGGTTTGAAAATGCAGAGTATATAAAACACTCAGAGATCGATCTGTTTGAAAACAGGTCGATTAGTTTAAGGATAGATCGATCAAACCTTGCACAAAAGGTTGATCATCTTATGAAAGAAATCGATCTTTTCAGACTTGCCACAATCAGGAAGATCAATATTTTTAGAAAAAGGTCGATCTTTTTATCCTACAGCTCTTCTCTTTCTTCCCTAGAGAAAATGGTCGATCTATTCTTGGAATAGGTTGATCTATTTTCTGGGTCAAACAGAATGATTGATCATGGATATAGAATGATCGATGTAGTTAACCAAGAGGTCGATCGAAAAAATAAAATGATCGATCTATGAAGCAAAAAGGTCGATCTCTTAACCAAAAGATCGTTCTCAAACCAGAAGAAAAACAGAGTGTGTGATTTTGGAGCATATAAGCAGATAATATCTGACATTAATCAGATACCACACAAATTTATCATATCAACATAATTTCATAAGGTATTTAAACTTATCTTTTACAAGAGATTTGATAAATATATCAAAAATTTATTCCACATATCTCAGTTCACAAAGATATATAATTTCAATATGTTTGGATGAGATGCTCATGGAGATTACTTAAGGGTTTGACATTTTTCATACTAAAAACTTTTAAGAGATTTTCGTAAATACGAATTGGTTTCAAATGATTTTCTATAGAAGTCTATTTGATTTGTAAACTGCGAGAAAGTTAAGTTTTCCCATTAGGCTTATCTCAAGCTTATTGATGATGCGTAATGTCAAATAAATCATATATTTAAATGCAAGGGGATCCAAAGATAATGTTATCATAACATTTCCACTTAATATTTCATCATCTATGCACTCTCAGTATTCAATTTGAGCGATTCAAAAGATACTAAGATGCATAGGCAGACAACATGTGAGAGGTTTCTATTCTACCAAGAGGTGCCAAAAAAAATTTCATGATCAGTATCCTCTTTTTGATTGAAGCCTTGGGCTGACAATATATTTTAGCTTTGAGAAAAGAGTCATTCTACTTCTAAAATACACCGCGTAATCACATGTCCTAATCTCATAGATAAGTAGAAGTTATGCAATGGGACATGGATATTACTTAGCAATAGATCAGTTATGAATTAAACAAATAACCAGTCTTGTCTTTCATGTGCAGACAAATATTTTAAGTTTTGTTATGAAAAATTGTTTAAACAAGTGATGTAAACATTTTGATCTCTATATGCCACAAATGCAGTATACTCATTTATTTTTGCAACACATATATTTTAAACAAACGAGACAACAAAACCATTATCACATAATTGACTAATGCTCAAAAGATTGTGCTTTAACCCTTCTACTAATAGAACATTTTTAAAGTAAAAGGATGAAAGGTTACCCACATTTTCAATGCCAGTTACCTTCCTTTTCTTATTGTCCCCGAAGGTCACATGACCACCATCCTTGGTCTTTAAGCAAATAAAGAGGCTTGCATTCTCAGTCATATGCCTTGAGCACCCACTGTCAATGATCCACTTATCCTTGGAAGTATCCACCTGCATAAAGGTTTGATGGAGAGTGTGTTGGTTCCCAATTTATGTTGGGTCCACAAAAGTTAGGAAAATGGTGCATGTGTGGAGTGTAAGCGTTCATATAATGAAAGTAAGTTCCATAATGGCCATAATGTCTGTATGCAGTGGTGTGAGGCCTGCGAGGTCTTGGGTAAGGTCTGTGAGTTGGTCACCTATAGGTTGGCCGAGAATAAGTAGCAGCCTTAGCAGACTTGTCATGGATAGATTTTGGCATAGGTCTCTTAGGTACTTTGGGTGGTAGTTCACCCTTCTTAACCCATACTCTTGTAGTTGGTTTTCTTCCCTTAAGTCTATGAATACAAAAAGAATGAGTATGTCCAGATTTACCACAAAAATTACAGTTTTTAGATTTGTTTGTTGAATCTTTAACAAAGAAATTTTTTAAAACAGTTTTCTTATCATTTGGGTTAAATCCCAAACCTTCTTTGTTAAAAGTACACTTAGTACCGAGAATCATATCTAAGTATTTCTCCCCGAGAGTGAACTTAGTTATGATTTTGTTCAAATCTTCAATTTTTTGTTTAAGTAAAATATTTTCTTTTTCAAAATTGTTTTCAGTTTCATTAGCATGCATTTGCTTCTCATCTTCTAAGACTTTAACCTTTGAATTTAAATTAGCTACTTCTTTATTAAGAGACTTGATTTTCAATTTTTCTTCTTTGAAGGCTCTTAAGGAATCCTTAAGGGCTTCCTGAACTTCTTCAATAGAAGGTGTCTCCTCATCATCGTCATCAATATCAGAGTAGTTTGAGATTGTTACCTCGGTGTCATGTGTCATGTGTCATGAGAAAAAGGTTGACCAGTTCATCATCATCACTAATCTCTTCTTCTCCTTCGCTGGATTCTGTGTCATCCCATGTTGCCTTCATGGCTTCCTTGGGAAACCTCTTTTTCTTCTCTTTCTTTTTGTCTTTCTTCAATAATGGGCAATCAGGTTTGATGTGCCCAGTCTTGCGACAGTTGAAGCAAGTCACTTCGCTCTTCTTTTCTTTTGGTTGTGAATCTCTACTAGATTGACCTTTGAAGTTGTTGAACTTTCTTCTTTCAAGGTCCTTCTTTTTCTTCAATAGCCTTGCCATTCTTCTGGTTACCATGGCAAACTTGTCTTCTTTGTCATTCTCTGAGTTCTCTTCTTCATAAGAGTCTTAAGTGGAAGACTTGAAAGCTACTGTCTTCTTGATTCTGGATTTATCTTCTGTCCTTAAGGTGAACTCGTGGGTGATGAGGGAGCCCATGAGATCTTTTAGAAGAAGGACAGTGAGGTCTTTGGCTTCCTCGATGGCGATTACCTTGGGCCTTCACTCCTTTGGCAGAGATCTTAAAATATTTCTCACAAGTTCTACATTAGTGAAAGTTCTACCAAGAGCTTTTAGATTGTTAGTAATTAAATTAAAGCGTGTAAACATATCTGCTACTTTTTCGTTGTCATGCATTGTAAAAAGTTCATATTCCCTCATAAGCATATCTATTTTCTTATCCTTAACATGACTGGTCCCCTCATGGGTGACTTGAAGTTTATCCCAAATCTCCTTTGAATTTTTGCAACCTTGAATTCTGTTGAATTCGTCAGGTTCTAATGCACAGTGGAGAAGATTCATGGCTTTTACATTTATTTACAAAATTTTCCAATCACCCTCAGTGTAGTCACTTTCTGGTTTAGGTTCAGTGACTCTAGCTGCACCTTCTCCGGTGGTTGTGGTAGGTATGATTGGTCCGTTAACTATGACCCTCCACGTAGCCTGTCAAAAGATTGAACAAAGCAGGTCATCCTAGTTTTCCAATATGTATAGTTTGTTCCTTTGAACAATTGAGGTTTGTGGGCTGAGTTGCCCTTAGGAAGAAAGCTGGTTTGGTTTTCCATAAATTTTTAACTACCAAGGGTGTTAATCCTAATCAGTAGCACTTACTATGATACCAATTGTTGTCCCAGATATCAACCCAAAAGGGGGGGTGAATGGGTTGATTTGCAAGTTTTAACCTTTTTAAACTTTCTTTAAAAAAAACTTAATTGAACACACGACAGAATATAAAAGACAGAAGCAGTGCATTAAAGGAGTAAGAGTAAGAAATACACTACAGAAATTTATAGTGGTCTGGTCTACTCGACCTATGTCCACTCCCCAAGCACCTTGGGAATTTTAAATCCACTAGTGGCGATTCTTCAGTGGGTGAATCAAAACCTTGTACTATCGAAATACTTTGCAAAGGGTGAAGCGTAACCCTCTTCTTTTGAGGCAAAGAGGAACCACAGATTCTTGACAAGGGTAAAACGTAACCCTATTCTTTTAAGGTAAAGAGGAACCGTACAATGATGAAGGTTTGGTGGGAGTGATTGAAGTCTCCTTAAATGAGAGAGTACACAATATGAAGCTCGCTTTACAATTCACTCACTCTCAGAAATAAATTATACAATAAATGTTCTGGAGAGTGTGAAGAATCAGAGAGAAGTCGTTGCACAACATAGATGAGCAATGAGTATGACAGTGATGGTGATTGCTCTGTTCGTGCGTGAGAGATGAGTAATGAATGTAGCAATGAATGCTTGTAATCTCTTTCATTCTCTGGTATCTCTAGTTATTCTGATTGTTTTTATATCTATTGTAGTAGTTATTTTCTCTCTCTGTTATTAAGACTTCAAAAATGAAGTCTTATATATCTTCTTCAAAATCAAAACGTTGGAGACAAGGTCTTGTAGCCGTTGAAGTATTAATAGAACATTTAATACTGAAATAGTTACCGTTGAAACAACAGACTTTTAAAATCCTTGTCGAATAGATTGATATTTATTTTAGTGAGGTCGATCTTTCTGATACTGAGTTGAGTAGATCGATTATCTTGCTGAATATTGATAGTGAACGTGTAATCCCAAGAGGGGGGTGAATTAAACTTTAAAAAATTAATTTTAAATAAAAAGGGTTTAAGTCTAAGTGTGTTAGATTAAAACAATATAATTCAAAGATAAGTAAAATGAGAGAAAATAAATTAAAGAGTAAGGATAGAAAAGATAACACCATGGTTTACAAGGTTTAGCGCTTGATGCCTACGTCCTTGCCTCAAGCCAATAGCTATAGGATTGCACTATCCCTCATTTGTCTACGTGGAGAAACCTCTTTCCTTCGATTAGGCGGAGTAGCCTCTCTCCTTCGATTAGGAGATGCCTCTCTTGAGAATTTATCTTTCCCAAGTACACGAATCCTTCACCCTAGGATTTAATCTCTTTGAGAATCAAGTTCTCAATTACAATTGATTGAAACAAGTTGCGTACAAGTAAGTTGGTTCTATGATAACCAAATAAGTACAATGATGTAGCTCACTAATTCACTCTCTCAATGAATATAGAAGATGAAGCTCAAAGAGAATCTAGATGAATTTTTCTCACAAAAATTGATTTGAAAATCAAGAATTTATAACTAAAAAATGTAAGTATATGAGAGAAATTATTCAAAGGTTTTTCATCAATGAAACCAGAGCTTTGAGGTTCTATTTATAGTGCACAAAAGTTAACTAGCCATTGGGATAAATATGGAATTGTCAAACTGACCATAGGACTCGGTCGACTGAACCATGTCTTCGGTCGAATGAACCTTAAGTTCCGTCGACTGACCTGTTTCTGAAATTCTGCACTTTTGAGCGAATTTCAATCGATCATATCTCATTCATCCGAATTCTAAATAGGGAAAATATTATGTTCAAATTGAAGCAGCTGAAGTCCTCATTCCAATGGTTCAAACCTCACTTCTAAATTATTTATGTAGAAGAAGTAATGCCCAAAATACTGAGAGTTTGTCATTTTGAACCTTTATAAAAACTTTTAAAATATGATTTTTCAAAAAGAATTTAATATCTTAGCTTTTAGGAAAAATATTTTTAAGTCCCTTTAGATATCCTAGGAGCCTTATAATCAATATTCAATGACTTAAAGTGAACTTACAAAGGTCATAGAAAAATATAGTGATCAAATCATATAGGACTTCGTGTATCCACTTTATAGCGATAGTTCTCAATCCTTTTGCGACACTCTTTAAGTCCATCGTTATAGATGTTTTCATGATAATGCGAGGCGTGGCTTCCTTTGTACTTAAGAGCTTTTCTCTTCATTCTTCTAATATCTTCTTCTTCTTTTTGCACTTCAAGTATAGATAAGATGATGCCTCTTTCTTCTTCTTCTTCTTTTTTCAAGATTGTCTTACTATAGATTTGCTTGACTAATTCCTGAAAATAACCTTTCTCACAAGCAATCAAATATTAGCAATCGACAAATCAATGTGTTGACATAATCAAAACTAAAACAAAGCTTGATTGAAAAACCTTTAGGCCAACATGATCGACCCGAGCAGATGATCTGTCTGCTCCGCCACAGCGCAGGGCAAAGGAGAAATGCCATCCATCAGCCCGTTGATGGATATATCTGTTTGAGGCTTGAGGTGTTATCTCGGGCAGGCGTTGATTGGACTGGTCTGAAGCCTGAGATCTTATCTCGGTCATGCATTGATCAAACCGTTGATGGATGGAGATCAGTATGAGGCCTGAGTTCTTATCTCAGTCAAGTGTTGATCGGACTGGTCTGGGGCCTGAGATCTTATCTTAGTCAGGCGTTGATCATACTGTTAAAGGGCTGCACCTCAGGCAGATATACCCGAGCAGGAGCTAGGCTACACTACTCCGCCACGGTGGGCGCAGGGGCAGGAAGCCAGAGCGTGTCATGGCTATGGACCCATTGAAACCAGAGACTATCATGACTATGGAGGAGTAGATTCGTCTGAGGCCCGAGATCTTATCTCGGTTGGGCATTGATCAGACAGGTCTGAGGCCTGAGATCTTATCTCGATCAGGCATTTATCAGATTGTTGGAGGGCTGCGCTTGGGGTAGATATACCCGAGCAGGAGTTAAGCTACACTGCTCAGCCACGGTAGGCACAGAGCTAGGAAGCCAGAGCGTGTCATAGCTATGGACCCGTTGAAGCCAGAGCGTGTTATTGCTATGGACCCGTTGAAGCCAAAGCGTGTCATGGCTATGGAGGAGTAGATCCGTCTGAGGCCCGAGATCTTATCTCGACCGGGCATTGACCAGACATGTTTGAGGCCTGAGATCTTATCTCGGTCAGGCATTAATCAGATTGTTGGAGGGCTGCACCTGGGGTAGATATACCCGAGTTGGAGCTAAGCTACACTGCTCCGCCACGGTGAGCGCATGGGCATGAGTAAATGATTTCCTATAAATAACTCATGATAGGACAGCACAAGTTGAACTTTGTCGAGATATCCAAAGGGGGAGGGGGGATTTAGATGAAACATGACTTCACATTAATTTCATTAAACAGTTTGTCGTACAAAACATATAGCAAAAAGAGAGGGTATACATGTAAAAGGAAAAAACTCAAAAACTGTACCTCCCCGTATCCGCAGCTCTCGGAGGGCCCGGTCCCTTTTAGAGAGGTCATATAGCACTCCCTTACTGAACGTTGATCCCCCTTGGCGTACCCCTCCCCGCCCTTGGTTAGGAATTTGACCATGAAATGATAAATGGAAACGACGGCCTGAAACTGATTCAGGGCCGGTCATCCCAAAATAACGTTATAGGCCGACGGGATGTCCATGACTAGGAAGGTCAGCATCCTCGACGTCTTCTCGTCTCCATCACCGACGATCGTGGATAGCTGAATGGTTCACAATGGATATACCTTCTCCCCGGTAAATCCTGTAACGTCTTGACTTAAGCCAAATAACAATCTAATAAGAAACGTCCAATAACCGAGTCTCTAGCCGAATATTCATTTCTTTAAAACACTGATTTAAGAGAACAAGAATATTTTCCCTTTTTAAGAAGTTTTAAGAAAAGATTAGAAAAATATTCTAACTCTTGAAATTTTTAAAAATTTCGGCAGAGTTTCCTCTGTTTTTGGACCAAAACCGAAAATGGGCAAACCTGCAAACAGATACCTGGATATCAATAATCAATATAAGCCCTTCAAGGGTGGCCCGTAGGCTCTTGCAACTCGTAAGCAACAGAAAACAAAACAAAAGCTCAATAAATCAGAGGTGGCCCGTAGGCTTTTGCAACCCCAATAAAGAAAACAAAACAAAGCTATCTAATCTGAAACGAAAATTAAATCTACTCATCGTCATCTCACATGCATACTAAAGATGATAAAAGGCCTTATGGCCATACAGTTATCCGACTAAAGGAAAGAAACTACAGCTGAATATATATTCATCCATAACTCAATATAATGAAATGCAAAAAGAAGAAAGATAAAGCTGGTGTGTGACAGCTCTTGCTTATCACATCCTTGCTCCTAGCATCCAGAATCTCTCCCTTTTGCTAAACCTATAAAATGTTAGGGTGGCTGAGCCACGGTTCTAGGATAATAGACATAATAAACTACAAAATGATATACAAGGTCGATTATGCAGCAATAAGTAAAAAGATTTTCAAAGTAAAACCATAACTATTTTTTGTAATCCAAAAGCATGGCTGCATAACCCAATTTTAGTATATAATCTCTTTTTGTTCAAAAGCTTTTGAATAAAGGTTTATCAGTTGAAAAACCAAATTTTTGTCTTTAAACTTAATTTACAACCACAATATCGTAAATAACTACACTCTGAACATAAACCAACGTAAGCTGCCAAAAGGTGGTAAATCTATCACAAAAAAGGGTGGAATGGTTACCACATACTACGCTGAGTAACCTAAGCCTACAGAAGGCCCCACTCTCATCTATCTAAAAGTGATACATGGTGCCACATGTCCAAGTTGCAAGAGAAGCCAAAAGCTACAATACGTATATCTGCATCTCACCAATAATGATATGGTCAAGCTCTTGTGAATAATGCACATATAATCCAAACCAAGCACCATGTATCGTAAAGTAAATAAGCTATGTCCCATACCATAGCTCATAGACGTTACGCATCCATACTCACACACCCACATATCGTAAAGTAGACAAGCTATGTCCCATACCATAGCTCGTAAACTTTATGCTACAAATACACACACATACAGACACACCAGAAACGGACCTTTGAGTAACGGATGAGTCTAACCTCGGTTGTACAATCCCCACGGAGCTCCATCATGGACCAACCATACGGACAGCTCATCGTATGTTGGGAAGGCCTTGGCCATCTCCATTGTACAACCCCCATGGAACACCTCATCGTGGACCGACCCCACGGAACACCTCATCGCTAGTCGGAAGGCTTAGGATCCACTGCACACTCCCCCACAAGTCCCAAAGCAAAGCACCGGTATACACGATACCCATCAACCATGTACACAAATAGTGAACCTAATATCACAGAAATCCAGGCCATAACTGCCTTAATCCCAATAGGGTTCTTACAATCCAAACAGGTGAATGTAACCACCATACACAATAATCACAAGCATCTAGCACAAAAACACAAGTGATGTTCTCTAACAGATCGCAAAGATCTATACACATAGACTCGCAAGCATATAGTACAAAGGTACTAATATCGGTCATCTAACCACGAATCCCATAAGGGGTGATGATGTGCCACACTGGCCACGATATGCCACTCAGGCTACTATACATCTTAACTACTGATCGGCACTCAAAAATGACGATTTAGACCCGTTAATTTACACTGAGTTAGTCCCTTTTTATTATCTAATATGTGTTTTTATAGTGTTTTTGT
>JAULLG010416695.1:0-11438 GCA_035668355.1 Sarracenia leucophylla
CGAATGTACAGTTGTTCGTTAGTAAATGCGATTCCAATAAGATTCATGCAAAATCTTATCAGTATTATTGATTCTTGCCATACAATTGTATCTTTTTTACATAATATACGACACATAAATACCTTTATTACACGTTGTAGTTATGCCTCCGTAAAAAATGTCACTTACAGTACACGTTCAACGGGAAATGAATTTACGTATTATCTTCTTTTAAGTAATTATATAACCTAAAGTGCATGATGACCAACAATCTGTTTACGTATTATCTTCTTTTTATGTTTAATTTTGGAATGTACAAATGTTCGTTAGTATATGCAATATCTTAGTTGTTTTCTTGATTCTTGACTGATATTGTATCTTTTTTACATAAAGTACGACACTTTAATACCTTTATTACACGTTATAGTTATGCCTCCGTAAAAAGGTCACTTACAGTACATGTTCAACGGGACATGAACGTACGTATACTGATTTAATCTAATTATTATAAAACCTAAAGTGCATGTGACCAACGATCGGGTTAACATTTGTAGACCCGCTCTGCTTTAGTGCTTTTACAAAATTGAAGTCAATTAAATTACTCAGGATAGTTTCCCATGTGTAGATTGACAATGGGATCAGTTAGAATTATTTTCTACTGGGGTGGCAATATCATTCCGGATAGAGACGAAGGTGTACGTTACGATAGCGAACCAAATGGCTTCTATAATGTCCCCCGAGTAACGACACTTGATGACCTGGAAGCACTGTTATTGCCGAAAGTGTTACCCTACGGAGGTAATTACAGACTGAAATTCAAATATAGGTGCTTTTTAAGACAGGTTCGGGAAGTAACTAAATACACGGTCATGCCGGTGCATGACAACGATACATTGGACTCCATATTGGGGATGGCTGTGGGTAACCCCGACAATTGTCTGGAATTTTACGTAGACATCGAGCGCGGTCCCGTGGAGCCTCAATCTTTCGCCCATGAGCCTGGCCCATTCATGCAGCTACTGTCGCAGACTGAAGACGTGGGTGGTTCATACTATGGGCAGGACTTTGGCGGGTATACTCCAGTGCCCTACTTAGAACATGAAATGCCGTATCCATTCGAGTCGGCCAACATTTCCGCTACCACTGTCATACGACCGGTAGCAAGGTTGCCACAATACGATGAATCATCATCTTTCATGGCCGCAATGCTCCCTAATAGTCCACCTATTGGCCACGATACAACCACCGATGCAGTCGAGCGCTTTGTCAGCTGCACAGAGCCACTGGACGATGTCGCAATGAATGTCGACAATAGGGGTGCTACATCGGACTCAGACGAAGACGTGGATACTTTGTTAATGTCGAGCGAGGAAGATGCCATTGCGGATGAAGGTGAGAACGAATGTGGACACCAGACACAAGGTGGAAGCGAGGGCTTTGATGCTGTTGGTACTTCAGCGCCAACTGGCGTGCCAAGTACAGTTGTGGACGTTCCCTTCTATGAGAATATAGAGCTTGGTGATGACGGCTCTATAACTTCACGTGACTTTTATAGTCGTGGTCGACAATGGAACCCAGATTCGGCTGAGCTTCGTAGGGGTATGATATTCAAGCTTAAGGAAGATCTTCAGGAAGCAGTAAAACTGCATCACATAAGGAATAACCGCCAGTATGAAGTTGTGGAGTCCAGCAAGGCGTTATGGATAGCTAAATGTAAAAACGATTGTTCTTGGAGGCTTCGAGCGGGCAGGAAGAGGCAGCATGGGTTCTTCGAGATAACCCAATACGCTGGTGAACATCACTGTGTCTACGGGAGGATGAATAGGGATCACCGTAACCTAGACTCCAGTTTCATTGCAACATCCATCTGAGCAGACGTTGTGGTAAGATTAGCTTTGTATCACTTGTAATACATGTCGTTATTTGAACTTGATCTCTTCCACACAACTAACACACGTATTTCGTCCCGTAGAGAAATCCCGGCATTGCCCTTGCTACTATCATTATAACTGTGAATTCCATGTACAAATACCAAAACAAAAATGCGATGGTTACAACACTTCCCCCTTACACTTTTACATTGCGTCGCTAAAACAGTTTTCTGTTTTTAGCGACAGTCGCAAATTGAAAACAAAACGGAAAACTGTTTAAACGACAGTCGCAAACTGTCGCTAAAAACAAAAAATTGTTTTAGCGACGCATTGTAAAAATGTTGTACGCCTAAGTAGCGTAGCAGGACTCAAACGAAAAACCTAAAATATTACAACAGAAATCTAAATCCCATGAAAACTCTACCGGAAAAGTAAACCCTTGAGAAATAGGTCAAATCCCTAAATATGATTTCTAATTTTTTTACACAATCCTCCCTACTTCGATTGCTTCCAATCTAGCCTGGTCAAATCCTCCCAATCACTTCATTCTTGATCAATTTACAAAGATCGTTTTCAAAATGACCAATCGATTTTTTGGTTCTCACCGGCGATAATGACGGAAAACAAAGAGGGCATACCAGAAATCGAAGAGGAAACCAAGAAATCGACAAGATGAAAGAGGGCATACCAACAAACCGACGAGGCATGATCTAGGGTTTGGGAACCGCCGAATCGCGTGCTTGAATAGAACCTCCAAATCACGTGCTGAGGGTTCTTCGTCGCTTCTTCGTATTCGCGTGATTAGGGTTTCAAACCGCCGAATCACGTTTTGGTTTTAATTCGCTTCGTCACCTTCATTGCCTTCTTATTCATGCGTTCGTCGCCCTTCTTCGCTCTGTAATGCTTCGAGGTTCCGAAATCGAGTTTTGGGTACAAATTTGCTATACCCGTTTTAAAATTTTAAAGTTCGTTGAATCCACCAAATGAAAGGGCGAATTCAATACAATTTTAACGAATCCACCAAATGGAGCCGTAAATTCAATACAATTTTATTAAATCCGCCAAATGGAATGGCGAATTAAATACAATTTTAACGAACCAGCCAAATGTAACCGCGAATTCAATATACATTTAATAAATCTGCCAAACGAAATGGCGAATTCAATACATTTTTAAATAATCCGCCAAATGAAATGATTAATTAAATGTAAAAATTAAAAAAATGTGGAATCATCGCCGAAAACTGAAAAAGACATGGAATTCGCCAAATGAAATGGTGAATTAACGTACAATGGGAATTAAGTTTTAAAAACTCGATTTTGGGAATTAAGTTTTAAAAAAACGGTATTCTTGGAAAAAAAAACTATGTATCATGTTTACCATTTTAACAAATAGCGATTGTGGCTTATACAAGGCATGACTATGTATCATGTTTATCATTTTATCATGGTTGTGTGTTATATTCCAGGGTTGTGTTTTATTTGTAACGGTCGTTTGTTATTTTTGTGCATAAGTAACATCAAATGTATTTCAGATTACTTTTGTTTAGCCACTGTATGGAGTAGGTAGAACCTGAACTACACCGCATGTCCCGTAGGATATTTTGTTTGTTTTTTATGTGATTCTTGATTGGACTTGTTATGTTTTGAACTTATTTATATTAGCTAGTTGATAGCCTTTACATGACTCATAAGATTTCTTGATAGTAATAAGATTCTTGTTTCTCATATATGTTTTGGCATGTACTCTTTTTAACCTCCATTTCTATATTTGTTATTTTTTTTTTAAAGTATACGACAAGAACAAAGATAAAGTAGATACCAACCTAACAGTTAGACAAAAGTGATACCTAACTCCTTCCCCTTTTGTACCTTAGCGGTAACATCCTAACTTAAAATGCCATTGTTAAGTTAAAATGGCATGTACTCAAAATACCATTTTTTAAAAGAATAACCAAAATTTTTTTCATTGAGTTCAAACATCATATTAATCACATGTCAAAGGATACCAATGTACAAAATACTCCTTTAATTGTGTTAAAAGACATCCCAAAGCAAACTCCGCCATCCATGTTTTTGGAAAATTTTGCAAGGGTGGGTTCTGTTTTGGACACTAATGAGTCTTTTTGTACCTAGTAAACAAGCACATGAGATAGATATATATATCCAGCTACCAAGAACCTCAAAACATACCTTTTCATACTTAAACTCTGAATAAACAGGCTAATAATATGAAAGAATAAAGGTACAACTACCAAGACCCAACCCAAGTCCTGTCATGTAACCACTATAAGTTAAAAACATCCCAGATTCCTCACCAAGCATGCAACAAATGGTAATGGTCTTAAGGCCTTACATTACAACCTAATCAACTATAATAGTTATATAAATACATTAATCTAATATGGAAATGTAAAACTAATGTATGCTAGAAATATAAGCATCCCAGTCCATCCGTGAGTGGGACGAACCATAGAATCCTCAAGCACATATCAATGCATCGCCGCTAATACCTGAAATATTGTCATAAAAAACATAAGTCCACAACTCATAGGATATATAGTAAATAATGAAATCATGAACAATATATGATCACGATTATGCAACAGTTATAAATGTAAAACGTTTTAAAGAAAAACTATAAATTTTCTACCAAAACCCAAGTATACATAACCGTTTTGTAAAACCACATTTACAGAATAATTCCCCACATATTAGTTAATCGTTGAAACACCTTACCATAATGAATATAGGTTAAATCCCATACCTTAACCTAGAAACATTATCAAGCACAACCCAACCACCAGTCTGCTATCCTCACTTTTCATAATCAACCAATACCATACGTAACACACACAACGCTCTCTTTTACGGTCCTAAGCTAAAGGTTAGGCTAATCCATTTGGTCACAAGGACCCGCTCTCCTTTACGGCTTGAAGTCAAATGTTAGGCTGACCTGGTTGGTTGTCAAGACCCGCTCTCCTTAGTGGCTTGAAGCCAAAGGATAGGATGACCTCGTTGATCACAAAGATCCGCTCTCCTTTATGACCATAAGGGTTTGAGGGTTAGGCTGACCCTTTCAAAAACGCGCTCTCCTTTACGACCACAAGCGTCCGAGGGTTAGGCTGACCCTTTAAAACACAATGCACGCAACCTTAATAACATAGACATAAACTACCAAGATATCAACAACATGTAATCAATAACAAGATATCAACAATAGGATATAAATAACAAGAGGTCGACTCTAAGGATATCAATCACATGATATGAATAACAAGATATAAATAATACGATATCAACAATCTGGATACCAACAACTACGATCAACAATAAGGATATCATCAATAAAGATATCCATAATAGGATACCTATAACAAGCTACAACAAGAATAACATACTCCACGTGATATACACAACAAAGATATTATCTATAAACCATATGATAAATGCAACATGGATATCTACTAATCATACGATGTACACAATAAGGGTATCGTAAACAAAAAGTGTGATATGCACAACATGGTAATCATAAGTTACTAATAGGATATATGTAACTGGGATATCTTAATCAACTAATATGAGATACACAATAGATATCAACTCAGTAGGCATGATATATGCACAAAGATATCAAATCATCTCACAAGATCTAATGGAAAAGCTAAGTCTATATCAACCTCACAAGATATGTGTAAGAAGGAAGTCTACCCAAACTCTAATAAGCTGGTCATCAAAACTTAACACATGACATAAGGGAACCTGCCTCTGATCTTAAATCTCAAAAGGTTGGAGTCAACACCATCAACAAATGAGTCGATAACTTCCTAGCCCAGAAGACATGAGTCGACACCTCAGAAGTTAGTGTCGACCCTAGCATCGTACATCTCAGATCCAGATCTCAGCGAGTCGACACCTCAAGTATATGAGTCGACCCAAATGTGCTGTAGATCGATTTGTGCCGACACCTCTCAGATTTATGTCGACACCTGCGTCTAGAATTCAAAATCCTAGAGCTCCAACGTTCAGATTTTCAAGCATTAAATGCTCCCAACGGCTAATAAATCTTCTGTAATGGCTCTATTCTTCTAACTGCTATTTATGGAGTAAAGATTGAAGTTCAACTTACTGGAGACATTAATTCTCAATCACTCTCTCACCAAAATCAAAGAGCATCAACTTCATATCCATTTGTTGCTCTTTTTCTTCAGTTTCAACAATTCTCTAAAGCCGAAGGCTTTAACTTTTATTCTCTCATTCATTGTACATTTATTGTAAATGTTTCTAAGAGTGAGAGTTATCATTGTATTGAGCTTTAGTTTTGTAAGTCATCTCATCAAGGAAAAACAAACCACAACTAGTGGTACTCTAATAAAGAGTCAAGTCACTGCTACAACAATCCCACAAGATTCAGGTTTTGATTCACCTACTCCAGTAATCTGACTGAGGTTTCGCTTCATCCACTGAAGAAGAATAGGCTACGCTTTCTACGCTTTGCCTATAAAGAAGAATATGCTTTGGTTGGCCTTAAGCAATAATAGGCTTCGATTTATCTGTAAAAATAGTAGGTTATGCCTTACCTACAAAGAGGTCATTATTTTGTGGTTTTGATTCACCCGAAGAATCCGTATCTTGAATTCCCAAAAGGTTTGGGGAGTGGACGTAGGTTGAGTTGACCAAACCACTATAAATCATGTTTGCACCTCTCTTGTAATAACCAGACCCATTCTATTTAATAATTTAATTTAAATAAAAAGGGATTTAATTAATTCTTTTATGCCCGGATAACTTTTTGACAAAAATTAAATTTTGTTTAAAAAGGGACAAGCTTGTACTTATATATAACTAATTATTTTCAGTTATGTATTTGTACGGAAATTATCTAACATTTTTCTAGAAGTTTTCTATAATTAAAAATTATTTTTCTAGAGTTTTCTATTAAAAAAAAAGGGGCAACAACCTCGGCATATCCAGAAGCTTCGGATGAAGCTTATTCTCTTCTGGCCAAACGCGACCCAGAGGCGCGATACACACACAGTCGCGAGAGGGAGGGAGAAAAAGAGAGAGAGGGGAGGTTGAAGACGACGGAGAAGACCCCGGCGCCGGCGCCACCCAACACCGACGTCACCTCAGACGCGCACCACCGGCGACGGGGAGGATGAATGGAGATGAAGCTTCGGTGGAAGCAACGTTCGGCAAAATAGGGGAACCGAACCAGTGGGAAAGGAGAGAAGAAAAAGAAAAGAGGAGAAGAAGGAAGAAGAGGGGGACGTCGCCACCATCTCCGGTGACCTGGACGCCATCGGCGACGCAGGTGGGCGACGAACAGAGGCGCGAGCAAAGGGACGAACTGCGCGCAAGACGCGCGCACCAACCGATGATTTTGGCTTGATTTTCGGCTCGATTCGTCTCATTTTCTTCCGATTGATTCGTACAAGGTAATCCTCTCAGTCTTGTGGACGTTTGTACTAATTTAGTTTGGATGATTGGTTAAATTTCGTGATCGATCGAACCCTAGGCTTGCCGAACCCAAACGTGAACCCGACGGTGATTTTTTTGAAATTTTTGATTTTTTTATATTATAATTGAGTATGGAATCATGAAATTGGACATTGGAATAATCATCTAGGCTTTCTAGAATTATGTTTGTGGAATAAATTTCAATTTTGGAACAACTAGGGTTTTCGGGTTGAATTTAGGGACTGATTTGGGGTTTTCGGTCCAATTGAATTGATTTTGTGAAATTGATCACGTTTAAGTGAAATAGTTGTAAAAAGTAAGCTACAAATAAAATTTGAAAATTTTTCGATAGCCCGATTTTATCCCTGTTAATAAAAATCGCAAGTTGGTAAATTTCTTTTAGCAGTGCAACGCGCGTTCGGGGATGGTTCGGGACGACTATGGACTCGACTCAGTTTCTCAGTATCGTCTCGACTGTGAGGTTGGATTCTAGACCCTGTAAACCTATCTACTGATATAGATTGTATAAATTTCAAAATCATAGTGATAAACCAAAACCTAGGGTTTCGGTGCTTCCGACGGGGATGAAAATCTGAAATTTTACCCTCTTTTGTTTAGAACTTGCCTCCAGCTCTTAGAACTTGTTATGGAGCCTCAAGATAACTATTTTAGCTTGTAAGATTTATTATTGTTGAATTAATTTTGAATTTGGACATATTAGGGTTTTGGTTGGGATGGTTTGGCCTAGATTTGGGACCTTTGATCCAAGAACTATAATCTCGAGAAAATTAAACTTGATTATGGCTAAATGACATAGTAAGTAACCCATGGTTTAAGTTGATGAATTTCGGGTACATCTAGTTAACCGCCCCTTTACAAATCCGGAAGTTGTCAGTTGATTTTGTATGGACCATGTGAGATGTTGCTGCATTACGATGGTGTGTCGATTAGCCTATGATTTGAGTCTAATAACTTTTGGATAGACGGAATTAACCATATAAAGTAATTAATAAGTTGGGAGTCAGGATTTTACCTTTAGGTTAGAAACATGTAACATGTAGTTACCCTTGCCCTCCGTTGAGAGTTTTTATGATCGTATTGCATGTGATTAGCAATCCACTTGCTTTGGCCAAAGGGTATTGTGCTTAAACAAGGGTTTGGGTCGTTAAAAGCATATTTGATATCTATTATCCATTTTGTACTCATAAATAAAGTTGATGTTTTTGGTTATATTCATGATATGAATTTGGGTGAGATACTTGAGAATTTATAAGACTCCCTTGGAATAGTCTTGAAACATTAGAACTAGTTTGTCTCAGGAGGGGGTCGGTCAAGTTCAAACTTAAAACCATGCTAGTATATTTGTTATGTTGGTGTATGTGAGGACTCTTAGGCTTCCTTTTATAGCCTAAGTTTTCGTATATGAGGTTAATTGTGGAATTAAAAGTATGTTAATAGATGCTTGTTCATGTTGAAAAGCATGTGTAGGCGAAAAAGAGGAGTTTTGGTAATGTTTTCACTGTTATTATTTTTATTCCAAAGTGCCAAGTTCATGGGTTCCCGGCCCATTAATATCCCATTAGGGGAGGTTACCCAATTACGGGTTTTATGTTTCCCCGTTTAGCGGGGGTTTATGCCTGGGAGGCATTTTCTTATTTATGCCTGGGAGGCATTTTCTTATTTATGCCTGGGAGGCATTTCTTATATATGCCTATGAGGCATTTCTTATTTATGCCTGTGAGGCATTTCAGGTTTAGCCCGGGTTATAACACATGTGTATTGTGAGCCATGCTCAATTTATATTCTTATAGTAGATAAATGGGTGTGTGAGCATTATGTACGCGTAACGTCTACGAGCCATGGTATGAGACATAACTTGTTTACATTACGATACATGGTGCTTGGTGTGGATTATGTGTGTATTATTCACATGAGTATCATCATTTTATTATCATTTGTGAGATGTAGACGCATGTAGAGTAGCTTTTTAGCTCCTTTGGTGGATTTGGACACGTGGCACTATGTATCACTTTAGACAGATGAGAGTGGAGCCTTCCGTAGGCTTTAGGTTACACAGTATGGTATGTAGTAACCAATTTATCCCTTACTGAGTTAGATTCTCCACACCTTAGCATCTTACATCAATCATCATACAGAGAGTAGTTATTTACCATTTCTTTTTGAGTCATAAGTTAAGTTTAACGTGAAAACTTGGTTTTTCAACTGATAAACCTGTATTCAAAAGCTATTGGATAAAACGAGATTTTTATGCTAAAACTGGGTTATGCAACCATGGTTTTTAGACTACATAAAATGGTTTACTTTGTCTATTATCCTACATCCGTGGCTCAGCCACCCTAACATCTTTCTGTCTAGCAAAAGAGAGCATTCTGGACGCTAGGAGCAAGGATAGGAGAAGAAGTTGTTCACCTACCTATATTTTTTTATTTACTTGTCAGTCGGCTTAATGTATATTCAGTTTGAGTTTATTTTCGATTTGTTGGACAACTGTATGGCCATAAGGCCTTTTATCATTTCTATATACATGTGAGATGCCGATGGGTAGATTTGCTTTCCGTTTCAGCTTAGTTAGTTTGTGTTTTATGTTTTCTTTGTTGGGGTTGCAAGAGCCTACGGGCCACCCTTGATTTTATTGACTTTTTTGGAGATAGTTTGTTGATTAGTTTTGGAGTTGTGCCGCATAACGGCTTGATATAGCATAGAATAGCCTAGGAGTGTGGTTGTTGATGCCCTTGAAGGGCTTGTATAGATTGTTGATATCCAGGTGTTGTTGTAGATGATCGACCCATTTGGGTGACCGTCCAAAAACAAGGGGAAACTCTGCCGAAATTTCTAAAAATTTTAAGAGTTAGAATATTTTTCAACATTTTCCGAAAACTTCTTAAAACAGAAAAGTATTCTTATATTTTCTTAAATCAGTATTTTAATGGAAACAAATATTCGGCAAGAGATTCAGTACCCTATATTTGGATATTTTCGTATTAGTTTATTTATTGGTTTAGGTGCGGTTGTTACATGGACAGAGGCACTATTTGAGAACTTTTTCAGCTTTTTTCGATGGTCTAGCGGCAGTTAAAGGCTATGGCGGAACTCCGGGGGCCGAGGCGGCATATCGTGCTTTTTATCGGATCGATTAGGGTTTGATAACCCTAAGGATTTAATCTTTAATCCAAGGCCATCGGATTAAAAGATTAAATCAACGGATCGGATCATAACGGTACTTATTTTATTATTTTTCGTAATTTTAATTGCTTATTTATTTGGTTTATTAAATTGCATGGATGAATTTTTTATTTTATTTTATTTTTCCTTTTATCTATGGTTTTACAAATCAAGGAATATTGGGAAAACGGTTTTTCATAAAACAATTAATTCAAGTAATTTCTTAAAACGAAAAATAAGTAGGTAATTAAGTTATTTAACTTTTGCGTTAAGTAGATAATTAATTAAAATTTTTTTTTTGAAAAATCGGGTAATTAATTTCTTTTCGTAAAATTAAATAAGTAAAGTTTTTGTTGGTTTTAATAAAATTAAATGTGGGATTTTTAATTGATTAAGGCCGGATTTATTTTAATCGGAGAATTAAGAATTTGTTTAATTTTTAAAATAAACAAAAAGGTAAAACCCTCATTTTAAAACATTAAGTGATATAATGATTTATTCACGGATAAATCCTATGGTCTCCATCCTACATTTGTTGGAGATGTAATTTTAACTCGCGTGCCGACCTGACCGGTCTCCCTAAGGATGGGTTAAAATTATGGTATCTCCGGAACAAATTCCTGGCTAGCGTTAATTTTGAATGTAGTGCAATGTTTGGCTCTCACACACCGGGCTCGGAACTTTGACACGGGATTTTCAAATTAAATGAGATAGTTATATACTTAACCGGTGAATAAAAATATCCTCCCTAAGGAGACTATTTTTATTTGCGGGGACCAACGTAATTGGCTGTTTAAACACTACATGGCCTAATTAGTTGATGTGACTCTGGATGGATTGTTTTTGTTGTGATATCTTCTAAGAGGGATTAATAGACTAGCATGTCTGTCTGGACAGAGATTGATTAGTAGACGTCCACACTACGTGGCTTTCTTAATCACAA
>JAULLG010417794.1:0-11436 GCA_035668355.1 Sarracenia leucophylla
TTTGTGGGCCAACACTTTCTAAACAAAACTCTTTTTATTATCTTATAGCATAGTTCTAGTTTAGCTAGAATTAGTTTTAGTTTACAATTCTATCTATAAATCAAAATCTAAGATTAATTTTCTTAATTAAATTAAAAATATTTCAAATGATTAAATAATTACAAAATATTAATTGCCATATTTTCCTCGTGGGAACAATCCTGATTCACCGCTAGCTACCTAGTTAGTGTAAATCTTGGTAATAAACTTGATACGGGACGACACACATCATTTTTTGGTACCGTTGTCGAGGATTATTATGGCAAAAAATTTTAAAATCGATTGTTTAATTTGAGAAGATTTTAATTTAATTATTTTTTTCTTTTTTGTCTATGGTCCTCAGATTTTTTTTTTTTCTATTGAAAAAAAATAAATTAGAACACCGTCATCCATCTAGACGCTCTTCTTCTCGTCCGGACACAATAATCTTCCTGACGAAGCCAAGTACTTGAAGTTGTTCCCATTCTCTATCCGAAACAAAGCCAAGCATTAGCGCAAGTCTTTGGAACCTTATACCATAACAACCTAAGCTAAATTTCAACAAGAATTCCTCCGAAAGTTCTTCCCTATCGGCAAAACAAACTAAATTCGATGGGCAATTACAAGTTTGCCCAACTAGAAGGAGAAACTTTTCATGAAACTTGGGAAAGACTTAAGGAGCTAATTAGGAGTTGTCCTCACCATCAAGTCCCGAAATGGTAGCTAGTTTAGAACTTCTATGTAGGTCTGCTGCCCTAGTAACATCAATACATCGACACCTCATGCGGCGGTGCATTTATGATGAACAATGAGACAGACGCCTGGGCTCACTTAGAAAAGCTAAGCAAAAGCTCGCAACACCAAGTGTCGGTCTCTCGCACTGATAGGTCGGTAACTCAAAAAACCCGAGGACTTTATGAGGTAAACCAAAGTGTAGATCTTACCCACCAAGTAAAGTCCTTCACTAAGAATTTTGATAAGCTAGTTATCAATGGATTACCTATAGCTCACCCACCTCCACCAGTTATACAAGATGTATATCCCTTGTGTGCCAGTTCAGCACACTATGTCACTGAATGTTCATCAGCTAAGCAATTTCCTGACTTCGTTCAAGAGCAAGTGAATGTTGCTCAAGGATTCTCTCGACCAGGCAATGACCCATATTCTAACACTTACAATCCTAGCCAGAGAAACCATTCGAGCATTTGTTGGCGAAACCAACAACCATCTCGACAACCATCGATTCAGGCATCTAGACCCATATACAATAATTTTTTCAACCAACATGCCTATCATCCCCAACAACCAGCACCTGCCCCAACTCTTCGAGCCCCAAGCTTTGAGGAAACTATTTTAAAGGCTTAATAGGACTTAGACATAAAAACTCAACTCTTGTGTTATCACTTTTAGTCCATTGCTAAGCTAGAAACTCAAGTATGACAGATAGCTGCAGCACTTAACCGTGGACAGGATGGTAAGTTGTCGAGTCAACTAGTGGGGAACCCCAAAGGCCAGTACATCATTGACAACAATCTAGTAGCAGTGGTGTATACCACGAGTATGCCAAGGTTGTTATGACATTAAGAAGTGGCGAATAGCTGAATACTTACCAATGCCGACCAACCCTCAGCCAATACTGATCCCTACAGCAGTTGAAGAGTCCAATGACTCCAAAACTACTCAGCTCACACCCAATCAGACAGCACATGTTGTTATACCACCACCACCCACCGATGCATTTGAAGAGGCATTAATGGCCCCTCCTGTAACACCCCGAGAGCTAAAGGCACCTTTCCATTCGTACCTTGAACAACCTACTCCCCAGCGTAAGAAAGGGCCACCAATGGTTGACGTGCTTAAGCTTTTCAAGTAAGTCAAAATCAACCTCCCTCTTCTTAACATTATCCAACAAGTCCCCTCCCATACTAATTTCCTTAAAGACTTATGGACACAAAAGCGTAGGACAAAAACAAACATCTCCAAGAAAGTGCTCTTAACTGAACACGTCAGCTCAGTCCGCAGCTATGATTTGGTCCCTAAGTTGAACGACCCAGGGATACCCACCATTTCATGTGTCATCGACGACCATCAGATTGGCCAAGCACTGTTGGACTTAGGAGTGAGTGTAAATCTCCTACCATACTTAGTGTACGAGTAATTTTGACTGAGAGAGCTGAAACCAACTCCTATCACCCTCCAGTTGGCAAATAGGTCAATCAAGGTCCCCCGAGGCATCATCAAGGATGTGTTTGTCAAAGTTGATAAGTTCATATTACCTATTGACTTTATAGTACTCGACACTGAACCCAATATAAATACAAGGAGATAAACCCCAATCATTCTTGGACACCTCTTTTTGGTCACAACTAATGCATGTATAAATTTAGAACAGGGGTAATGGACATATCTTTTGGAAACATGAAGCTTAGACTCAATGTGTTTCATACCTTGCATTACCCAGCTTTAGAAGTTGAATTATTTGCAATCAAAAAAATTAATGAGGCAACACAACGAGCCTTGCCTTCTATCTTCATGGATGACCCCTTGGAAGCATGTCTAGTTTACTTTGGGGAAGACATCCAAGAGCTTGATCCAATAATAAATGAATCCAAAGATGAGCTTGAAATGGCAGACTATATAGAGACGCTTCCATGAGTATCTCATTTTGAAGAATTGCCTACACTTTCATCTATCCCTGAAGCCCCACATGCACTTGAGTTGAAACCTCTTTCGAGTTCACTTAAGTACATTTTTTTGGGACCCAGCAATACATTGCCAGTCATTATTGCTTCAGATTTATGGCCTATACAAAAAAAGCAATTGACCGAGGTTCTTAAAGCCCATAGGGGAGCCATTGGCTGGACGGTAGTCGATTTGAAAGGGATTGACCCCTCTGTCTGGATGCACCCCATCCACTGCGAGGAAGATGCTAAATCAACTCGAGTGATGCAGCGGCGACTCAATCCCAATATGAAGGAAGTGGTAAAGCAAGAAATAATAAAACTACTGGATGCAGGTATTATCTATCTAATTTCAGACAGTAAGCGGGTGAGCCTAACTCAAGTTGTTCCAAAGAAATCTGGGCTCACAGTGGTGCTTAATGACAAAGGGGAATCTATCCCAACTTGCACTACCACGGGTTGACGAGTCTGAATCGATTATAGGAAGCTCAACGCCATGACAAGGATAGACCACTTTTCTTTGCCCTTCATTAATCAGATTTTGGAGCATTTAGTCGACCAAAGCTATTATTGCTTTTTGGATTTGATACTACAGCTACAACCAAGTACTAGTCTACCCCGAAGATGGAGAGAAAACTACCTTTACCTGTCCTTTTGGCTCATTCACCTACCGACGTATGCCTTTTACACTGTGTAATGCACCTACCACTTTTTAATGGTGCATCATCTCTATCTTCTCTGACATGGGGGAGAAACTTCTTAAAGTTTTCATGGATAACTACTCCGTGTTTGGCTCTTCTTTTGAAGATTGTCTTTTAAACCTAACAACTGTTCTTAAAAGATGTCAAGAGACAAATCTGGTACATAGCTGGGAAAAGAGCCACTTCATGGTCCAACAAGGGATCATGTTAGGGCATATAGTCTCCAAACACAGAATAGAGGTTGATAAAGCCAAAGTCGACCTAATCTCTAAACTACCACCACCCACAACAATTAGATATGTTAGCCTAAAGGCTTTTTCAATCAAGCCTTATTTTTATTTTGATTATAACAACGTATTGATTTATTGTTACTAATATTTTTTTGTGCTTGAGAAAGTAATCTCAGAATAAATCGATTATATGGAAGCTCAAAGCCAAGGCAAAAAGTAAAGAGGAGCTGCTAAGGCCTTAAAGATTCAAGAAGATTGAAACTCCAAGCAAAAAGAAAAATTGATCTTTGGAGATCTCTCACCAAACTAATCCTAGAAGTAGCTTGAAGATGTCTAGGTCTATGGAGATTGAGGTTTGGGGATATTGAAGATTACCTAGCCCAAGGAGAGATCAAAGATCAAAGATCAAGTTCAAGACTCATGCTCAAGAACTCTCAACGAATTAGAAGATTTTGAAGATTGGATAACTTGGAGTGATTTTAAAAGAACAAGAGGAGTCCAAGTATCAATAGAGGATGAAGAAGAACTCATTTGGAGTTTGTTAGTCCAAGGGAAGAGCAAAGTCCAAGCTGATATACCCTCCGTAATTCGATCGTAACTTTATGAACGTAAGGAATTTTGATGCAAGACCAGTTCCATTAGAAAGTAGACTTCCCGGGCTTTAATTTTCATATAGGATTTACCCCATTTGGATTTAAGATGAAGAAGTTATGAAGGTATGAATTTAGGGATTTACTGCAACAAAAACGATCGACCCTTATTCAAAATGATCGATCTATTTTCATCAGCATCTCAAAGAAAAGATCAATCTTTTTTGCAAGAAAAGATTGATCTATATTTCTTGAGCATTTTCTCTCTCCTCAAGCTTTTGAAAAGATCGACCCCTTTCTCAAAAATATCAACCTTTTCCTTTCGCTCGACAAAATGATCAATCGTTTCAACTAAAAGGTCGGCCGCTTCTTTTTCAGCACTGACATACTTTGGGTATTTTGGCCATGACCTTTTCCACACAAGGAATTTGAAGGTGATTCTTGAACCATTGGAAATAGGACTTCAAGGGATATAATTTGGACATATTATTTTCCTATTGTGGAGTTCGGATGAGGGAGATATGATCTTTCTAAGTTGGTCGAATTTTTCTGAAAAACATGTTTCAGCGTTATCAGTAAAAGGTCGACCATTTTGCCAAATAGATCGACCTTTTTAGGTCATATACATATTCCGATCGATCATTTTTAGAAATTGATCGACCTTCTTCCCTTAACCCAGAAATAGGTCGACCCCTACTTCAAAAAAGATCGATCTTTTTCTTCTCCAGTTCAAAATCTGGGTTTCTCCAATGGAAAGATTTTTGCTCCATTAAATGCAACAACGGCTATAGTCCTTTGCTCCAACGTTCAGATTCCATTGAAGGGTATTTAAGGGGAGTTATTCAAAAGTTAAAAGGGTTGGTGAACACAAGAGAAAAAGGGATTAACATTCGCAACTATCATTCCCCTATTTTTAGCTCCGAAAGTTATTTTCAAATCTTGAGCTATGTTTTTCTGATTTTATCTCATACCAGACTCTGTAATTCCTCCTCTATATTATTGTACTTTGATTGTAAATCATTCTTGAGAGTGAGAGAATTTTATAGTGAGCTTTTCAAATTGTAAATCACCTCACCAAGGAGGACCACTACTACTACTACTGCTACTACTCTGCTTCATCCAGGTTCCGTTTTTCATTATAAAGAAGAATAGGCTTCGATTGGCCTTCAACAATAATAGGCTTCGATTGGCCTTCAAAAATAATAGGCTCTGATTGACCTTCAACAATAATAGGCTATGATTAGCCTTCAACAATAATAGACTTCGATTGACCTTCAACAATAGTTGGTTACGCCTCACCAGCAAGAAGGTCGTTGTAATGGTTACGCCTCACCCGTAAGAAGGTCGTTTTGTAAATGGTTATGATTCACCCGTAAGAAATCCGTAGTGAATTCCCAAAGGCATTTTGGGGAGTGGGCGTAGGCTGGGTTTTGGCCGAACCACTATACATCTTGTGTTGTGGTTTGCTTTTCTTTTTCCCTTATCTCTTTACTTCTGTGTATTATTTATTGTTTATGCTTGTCGCACACACACCTCAAATTGACTTATATAGTTTCCACCTTAGATTTTAATTATAGTTAAAAAGAGATTAAAAATTGATTAAGTTTGCTATATAACCTATTCACCACCCTCTAGGTTGCATATCTGGGCCAACAAGATAGATCTGTTTATTCTTAGGCCACGCTGGTTTTTACTGTTGTTTCATCAAGGATTTTTCAAAGATTTTCAAGCCCCTATGCAATCATCTCACTAAGGGTGCTACCTTCAACTTTGATGAACATTGTTTGTATGCGTTTAAACAATTAAGAGATGCTCTGTCAACAGCATCATTCATGCAGTCACCTAATTGGGCCATACCATTTGAAATCATGTGTGTCACCTCTGATTATGCTGTTGGAGTTATACTAGGCCAAATCGAGAATAAAGTTCGTCACACAATTTACTACGCCAGTTAAACTCTCAATGATGCTCAACTAAATTATACAACAACTGAAAAAGAGCTACTGGCTATTATCTTTTTGTTAGACAAATTCAGATCGTACCTACTAGGATTATAAGTCATTGTATATACTGACCATGCTGCCTTAAAGCATCTTTTAGCCAAGAAAGACACGAAATCCCGATTGATTTATAGGATCTTACTTTTACAAGATTTCGATCTTAAGATCCGCGATAAAAAGTGTACTGAAAACTTAGTAGCCGATCATCTCTCTCGACTCCTAGTTCAACCCTCTATGGACCTTGTGCCAGTAAGAGACTCATTTCCAGATGAGCAACATTTAATGGTCACCAGCACCCAACTACTCTGGTTTGCAAACATAGTTAATTATTTGGCAGTGGGCCGCATCCCAAATGACTTGTCTAAACAACAAAAGGAATAGTTTTTCTCTCAAATATGATATTACTTCTGGGAAGAGCCGAAGCTTTTCAAATACTGCTCAGACCAAGTCACAAGGCGATGTGTCCCAGAAGAGGAGGTTGAGAGCATAGTCAAATTCTGTCATTCGTTGGCCTATGGTAAGCATTTTTGTGGGAAGAAGACTGCTGCCAAAATACTACAAAGCGGATTTTACAGGCCGTCCTTATTTAAGGTTGCACATGATTTTTGCAAGAAGTTTCTGTGTTACCAACAAATAGGCACGATAACCACCAATGATATGATCCCCCTAAACCCAATTCTTATTGTTGAAATCTTCGATGTTTGGGGTATTGACTTCATGGCATTACTTCCACCATCTTTCGGATATGAATACATTTTTGTAGTAGTCGACTATGTCTCGAAATGGGTAGAAGCCTTGGCCACCAAATCGAATGATCACAAAGTTGTGATCATGTTCTTACAAAGCAACATCTTTTCTCAGTTTGGTTTCCCACGAGCAATCATCAGCGATGGCGACACACATTTTATGAATAAATATTTTTCTGCCCTACTCCATTTTTATTCAATTTCGCACAAGGTAGCCACTCCCTATCATCTGCAAACCAGTGGCCAAGTCGAAGTTCTTAATAGGGAGATAAAAAATATTGTAACAAAAACTATTTGTCCTGATCGAAAGGATTGGTCCAAACGACTGGATGATGCTCTTTGGGCATATCGAATTGCTTACAAAACACCAATTGAAATGTCCCCATACCATTTAGTCTTTGGTAAACCATGCCACTTTCCAGTAGAATTAGAACACCGTGCATGTTGGGTAGTCAAAACATTCAATTTTGATATGACAAACGCCTGCAACTACCGACGACTTCAACTCAGTGAGCTGAAGGAACTACATAACGAGGCATACGACAATGCCCGAATCTATAAGGCGAGGATGAAAGCATTTCATGATAAGCATATTCATTGATAATCATTCAAGCCTAATCAAAAAGTCTTGCTATTCAATGCCAAGTTACGACTGTTCCCTGGTAAGCTCCAATCCCAGTAGAAGGCCCATATGTGGTGACCCACATCTATTCAAATGCTGCCTACCAATTGCTCAACCCTAAAACTAGTAAGTTTCTTTAGGTCAACAGGAAAATGCTAAAATATTATATAGACGACATATCAGCAGATCCCACAACCGAGTTGATAGATCTCTCTGATCCAACCCTGCCAGTCGAGTAATCGTCTGGCTAAGTCTAGCTGACGACATTAAACTTAGCCATGTTTGGGAGAGAGCCCATAGGTGTTTTTTTTTTAAAAATATGTCAGATGCTCCACCAATGAAGACCTAAATCTACTCTCTTAAGTTAAGTTTCCCTCTTTGCACGCAGAGGTAAATGGATCATGTGCCAAGTTCAGGTCAGTAAAAATCTTTTCAAGGTAAAAATCTCTATGCCTTGACATGTAGATCTAAGAAACATGGATCTTATAGATGTTGCCTCAAGGAAAGTTGTTGCAGGCTAGTAGACAATTACAACACACGTTTTAGGGTGTACTACTATTATAGAAGGAAACATATCTCCAAGGTGGTCAATAGAGGGATGAGTAACCCCACTTGATGGGTTGAGACTCCTCTCCATGCCTTTACTGACACATCTGGTCGTAATGTCCCGAACTACTGGCTTAATCAATCCAAAGATCAGATTGAGGATGTACTACTAGGAATCCAACTCTTAGGACTTTGAGCTGAAAAGACTCTGCTTTTGTTATGTTTAAGTAACATAATCATTAGTGTAGAGATGCTTGGTGTCCACACCAAGGCCATTTGTTCTGGCAGTTACTTTGGGCCTATTGAGTTTTAGAAGTTGCTTACATTTGATTCCATCGTAAAAAGCCTTTTAACATTTTCATATCATATGTTAGAAAATTTTACACAAAAAAGCATTTTTGCATCCAAATGGGCTATCATCATCGTTTGGACGAGATGGAATCCCAACAGCCAAATCCTAACCAAACCCTAACATTCCCTCTGCCACACCGTCCAGATGGAACACTTACCGTCTTGACGAAATTTTAAAAGTAACCCAGTCAGCAACCGCCTAACGTCACCTTCCCGGTACAAATCGTCCAGATAGGCCACTTACCATACAGACGGAAGTCCAATCGATGGCAACAATTATGAGACATAATTAATTATGATGGCATCTCAAAAAGGCACGAAATTAAAAATCATCGCTAACCGTTCGAATGGGTCCACTACCGTCCCAATGCTTATACATGGTCAGGACATCCATCTTGACATACACCCAAGCATCCTGATGACCATCGCGATGGACAGCTTCCATTTGGACTTTCGACCCTTCATAAAAACCCTAAATTTTCTGTCTCAAATCGTCCCGATGCGTGTCACGACGAGACTGATAGCATCCAAATGGTACCTATTTCCATTCAGACAGAACACGCCTATCCATAAAATTTTGCACCCCTTGGCTGCCCACGCGAGAAACTCTTACATAAACCACCCTTGCTCTCCTTTTCTTTAAACACTCTCAACTCTCCTCTCTCACTCTAAAACTCTTGCACTTTAACACACTCAACTCCATCAACAATGGCCTCCCGACCTACCAAAAGAGGGCATACGGACTGTGGTAACCGAGGTGCGCAAAGAGGAAGATGAGGCTACCAACTTCCAGCACGTGAGTATGTCATGCTTCCTAGCGGGATCTGGCAGACAAATGAGCTGCATCATATGATGTAGTTCCCAGTCGTTGACTCCTTCCTCACCATCTACCCCAAGGCACGATCTAGCATCGACCTACTCTACTGTCATTGGCTCTGAGGACTTTTTGGCCCCTTCCCAGTGCCAATCCCTCGTCTCGTCTGTCTCTTCTAATAATACATGCACCGGGAGTACCGCATCAATGACTATGACCAACGAGTGGAGTTTCTTGGCAGCAACGTTGACGAATACGACATCGATGCCACCCCGCACATGCTGGCCCATGTCCTCAACATTTTTGGCATTGAGGATGACGAAGACAATGATGACCGAAACCCGATCTCCAACAACGTCACCCTTCAGGAGATGGCCCACACCATCTCCAAAAGACGGTCGCCACCCAAGTAAATTTTTGCCCAGCACGGTGAACTTGCTGAGGTACTAAGGTTGCCAAACATAGTCCTCAAAGCCAACATCTTTACCACCATCCATAAAAATGAGCACTGGAATGAGGCTCTTCGCACGCTCTACGCCCTCTATCGTAACCGCCATCTTTCAATCCCCGAGATGATGATTGGGCAAATGCGGCGGGTGATCGATAGCCCGAAAGGGCAATACCTCCCATACGCCAACATCATCGCCGCCTACATCTGTAACACCCCAAAGCTGACATACTAGGAAATATACTAACATATAAATCTAAATCCAAAAAGATGAGCCGAAATCTAAAATAAGTTAAGTTTATGAAAAAGGTTCATTTTAATCCATGTATTAACCATGCAAAAACAAAATCAAGAGGGACCATTACAGTTCAAAAGTAGTACATTAATCAAGCTTAAAAGAGTCCTCAAAGGTAAGCAGACATACCCCAAACTTTGAGAAAAATGGAACATTTTTCGTGAACTAGGAAAACGGGGATTCGCTGGAGTAGACCTGCCACCGCTCGAGCAGTTTAAGTTTAGTTTGGCCTATTTTTCCCTGTTGCTGCATTGACTTTTTAGCTCCAAGATTGATTATTTAGCATCAAACAGTCAGAAATAATCTTAACTAATATGAAAAGGCAATTAAATAAACATTCATGTTAAAATCTCAAATTAAAACTTGAAAACAGTTTTTTCCGTGTCGAAAATCCTTAAACTTTCTTAATTTTTTGGTGATTTAATCGGATAGCCAATAGGACCCAAAACACCCACCCGGCACATCAACCTCACCACAAACAGTAGATGAACTAAGAAAAAAATACCAAACATACAATCCAAGGCTCGAGGGCCCAGAAACATTAAGCTTAGACATAAGAGATACAGACTTTGAAAATTAGAATTATAATTTTCCAACAAAATTAACTAAGTGTAAAACATACCCTCAAAATGTACACAAGTCTCAAAAACAAAAATACAAAGCATGTGAATGTCATCCAAGGTACCCCAAAGCATCCATACGTTAATCCTTCATGCCTTTACGTAAATCACATGCGTGTTGTCAATGATAACGTGAGCTCAAGGCTCATAGGAAACAAACTATCCAAGAACTAAACATGCTTTATGAGGATGACATACGATATGAAAATACAGTTAATTTAATAGAAAATGAAGAATTTTAAGTTAAAAGCAAATAGCTATCACATTACCTTAGTTTAAGAAAACGGTTTAGTTCACAATTCTAAACTTGTTTATCAACAAGATAAGGGAAATATGTAACATGCTTAACCCTCTAAACAACATCTTACAAGTCACTCATAACCACCTACTCCAACATCACCAACCCCCACACCAATACATGTAACCAACCATCAAAGATGGCTAAAAGGATCAAGAGAAGTCTAAGAGAAAATCGATATCAATACCATAAGTCACACGCCCCTTTACGACCGAGCCAAAGGGTATGTTACCCGAAGTAACCATGCACACTTTTATGGTCAACCAATGGGCAGGGAACCCATCAACTAGCCCACCACAAAGTAGAAAGATCATAGTGTCCAATAAGAATAATGCCACCAACCAACACCAAGTCTCCACAACCCACTGAACAGTACTAAGAAACTATCACCCAACTCCCACAACCACCAATACTACGACAAGAACTAAAGGCAATATGACAACAACCAACAATAATACAACCAACACTGTATTAAA
>JAULLG010418894.1:0-10491 GCA_035668355.1 Sarracenia leucophylla
GGCACTTGGGGAGAGGACTAGGTCAGAAGGACCGAACCTCTATAAATCTCGGTTGTATTTCTTCTCTCTACTCTCTTTACTTAGCTGCATTTTCTTTAAACTTGTGTGCTTGTTTTTAAAACTAAAAGAGTTTTTAAAATAGTTTAAAATCTGCTAATCAACCCATTCACCCCCCCTTTGGGTTGATATTGGACCTAGCTGTAGAGATAGTCGATATACCTTTTGGGACTGGTCAGCCCAGGGGTCTTCCTGTCGATGTAGATATGCCAATATAATACCGCCTGGCACGTAAGCATAGAGGTCTTGTAGATCTGAACATAAGATCTTATCTCGGTCGGCTGTGCATGTTGATGTAGATCCGTTTGAGGCCCGAGATCTTATGTGGTACGGCTATGGAGAAATCCGCTGAGCGAAGGTCTTTTCCCAGAGTACCTACACAAAGAAAAATACTTGGAGATGGCCAATATGCCCATGTGGGACTGATCTATCCAGAGGTCTTCCTGCAAATGTAGGCATGCCAATACCATACCTCCTGGGACTAATCAGCCCAAGGGCTTCTAGATGGTTAATATATCCCCCGGTATGCAAGCATGGGGGCCTTCACAAAGACCACCCCGTATACCCCCTAGCGCGTAAGCACAAGGGGTCGTCAGATATAGCTTGCAGAGATAACATGTAGAGATATGATTTGTAGAAGAAGAAGGTGCTTGTACCTACACATAACTCACAGGAGAACATCAAAGAAGAAATTCTTACCCTAGGCGCTAAACCCTATGCCTTAGACTCTTAACCCTGCGCAGATCGTTGGTGCCGCTACTAGAGATTGTTGATGCCGATCCATCGGGCCACTGATGGAGCTTTGTTGTTCACACCTGGGGTGATCAACCCGAGCAGATGATCTGTCTGCTCCGCTGCAGCGCAAAGCAAAGGCGAAATGATGATCCATCGGCCCGTTGATGGAGATATCTATACGAGGCTTGAGATCTTATCTCGAGCAGGCGTTAATCGGATTGGTCTGAGGCCTGAGATCTTATCTCGGGCAGGCGTTGATCAAATTGTTAATGGATGAAGACCGGTCCGAGGCCTGAGATCTTATATTGGTCAGGCGTTGATCGGAGTTGACAGACTAAGCCAAAGCGTGTCATGGCTGGCTTGAGCCAGAGCGTATCATAGCTATAGACCCGTTAGAGCCAGAGCGTGTCGTGGCTATGTAGATCCATTACAGCCAGAGCGTGTTATGGCTATGTAGATCCGTCTGAGGCCCGAGATCTTATCTCGGTCGGGCGTTGATCAGACACTGCCTACATATCAATTATGCAATACCAACACAAAATATTTGCAAGCGAAGAAAATAATAGTCGGAATACAATTCTCTTCATAGGAATGGTTAGCCATATAAAGATACATTTCTCGTGTATAAGAATTTAAAGGACATTGTACCTCCCTATTAAGGGTAATATCTTATGAGATGCTCCGCATTCCACGGATGAGATAGGTCTCGCCCTTCCATTGCTGATCAGTTTCTTTTCCTTGTCTTCGCTTAGCATCAACTCTACTCGACCTCGGGTTCTGCCTGACATTGTCTGTGACCCAGCCTGTCGTTTTACGCTCGGTCCTTCTCCTTTGACTTGGGGAGTCCTTCCGAAAGTTTGAACCGCCTTGAATCCATGGTGTCTTCCGCATTCATATGCCTCTGTGCTCTCCTCAAGAGGTCAGTCATGTTCTTCGGTGGGTCTTCAAACACTGCGAACAAAAAATGGGATGGCTGAAGACCACCCAAGAGTGCCGTCATGACGATCTTTTCGTCTCCCCCATCGACCCGGAGTGCATCGTGGTGGAAACGACGTACGTAACCCGGAGAGGTTCTCCCTTCGCCTACTTAATGTATAAAAGTGATGTGGCTGGCCTGTGATGCCTCTAGGCCCCGGTGAAATGGCTGACGAACTCTTGACCGAGTTGACCGAACGATTGAACGGAGCCTGCTTGAGTTGGGCAAACCATAATTTGGTCGATCCCCTGATAGTGGTGTGGAAAGCTCGGCATATAACCTCCTCCAGGACGTTATGTAGGTATATCATGGACCGATAAGTATCCAGATGGTCAATGGGGTCGGTAGTACCATCGAACAAGTCCACTGGTGGCATTTTAAACCTTGGAGGCAAGGGAGCAGCCATCACGACTGAAGTGAAGGGAGGAGTTCCCTCGTAGCTCTAATCGTTACCGTTGGGGATGCTCTAGTCCTTCATCACTTGCTTAGTCGTCCATTTCGGCATTAACCGTGTGTAAATGCTCGCTGACTATGGGCTAGGGGTTTGGGAGCTTCCTGGCCCTGGTCCTTCAACATTCGTTGAAGTCCCCCCCGTCGAGCATGCTTGCAACTCCCGGTTGGTCTCACTTACAACGTCCTCTATTGCTCCAAGAGACATTTCCGCATTGTCCCTCCTCTTGTGGCCACGGTTGTGGCAAGATTGGGGGCGACGACTGCTTTCTACACGGACCCCGACTTATACCGGCTCCCGAGCCTGTTGGAGAAGGTCTTGGTTGGCTGAATCAGCTAAAGAATTGCCTCGGTTGGTTGCTGGTTGGGGCCTTGTGCGGGTGTGAGAGGAGAAAGAGGGTGTGGACTCTCAATGGGTTGGTGCATGGAAACATCCTCGCTACCCATCGAAATGGTTTAGAGCTTGTAGGGATCCAATACTATCAATAAATTTATACGTTCCCAAAGACGGCGGCAACTGATAGCGTTAGAATCTTATCGGGTCCCGAACCGATGATCAATAGGTCTGCAAAATGGAGCAAACGGGTTGGACAGGGAGCCGGTGCCTCTAGCATACCCTCTCTGATGCCTAAGTCAATCGATGTAGGAATAGAAGTCGGAAAATTGTGGAGAAGAAAATTGAAGAAGAAAATGAATGGATTTAGAAATTATCAAATCTCTTACCTTGCACGGAGGTTACCTGAGGGATATATACGCCATAGGAACGGCTGAGATGTGGTGTCTGTGTAACGGCTTGAGCCGTTTTATTTAAAATTTATTAAAAAGTCAAAAGAGAAAATTTCAAATCTTCATACTCGGATATTTTTGAAAAATAAATAAAATAAAAATATAATAATAATAAAATATATATTAAAATATCTTAAGAATATTTGTATATTATTATTTAATTTCATTTCTGGAAATTTTTATAAAAAAAAAAAACAATAATCTCGCATACGTGAGAAGCTTTTGGAGAAGGGGAGAAGAGCCGAAGCCCGGCCAAAAGCAAAAATAGAGCAGCGAAGAAGGAGAGAAGAGGAAGAAGAAGGGAGAAGGAGAGGAGAGAGACCGCCCACCACCGCGCCACCTCTGGCGAACCCCACACCGTCGGCGACGACAAGAAACGGAGAAGAGAGAGGGAGAAATCGAGCCAAAACAGAGGGTACCATTGCACGCGACGTCGCGAGCCTCGGCGATCGATTTTGCTTCGATTCGATTGGATTTCATCAGATTTCTTCGTCTAAGGTAATCTTCTAGCTCTTAAGAACGTTTCTAGTGATTTTGTTTCAATTTTGATTGAGGTTTTGAGATCAATAGAAGCTAGGGTTCTTCGAACCCGACGGGAGTAACTTTTGAGATTTCAAATTTTTCTCGATCAATTGGTAATTAAATTAGGAAACTGAACATAAATTTGATTACCTAAGATTTTTAGAACAATATTTTTGAAATCAATTTCAATTTTGGAACAACTAGGGTTTTTGGACCCGATTTGGGGCTGATTTGGGTATCTCGGCCCTACGGGGATAATTTCATGAAATTCACTCCAATTCTATGATATTGGGGTAGAATAGGGACAGTGATTAATATTTGGTAATTTTTGGAAAACCTGATTATATTCCTGTGAATTAAATAGCTAGTTGGTAATTTGATTTTGACAGTTAGACGCGCTTTCTGGGATGGTTCGGGGCGATTTTGGATTGAACCCGGTTTCTTGGTATCGTCTCGGTTGTGAGGAAGAATTCTAGACCTTACAAATCCCTTTAATGATATGGATTGAATTTTTATCAAAATCTTGTATTTATTAATACTTTAGTTGCCGAGTGTCGAACGTGAGCCTTATTAAGCTTTGAGTATAAACTTAGGAAATTGATAATTGGATCCCAAGGGATTGGACTTAGCTATAGCTATTCTAGTTAACTAGAACAATGGTTATGTAATCGATTTTGGTTTTGGAAAGAACTAGGGCTCGTTTTGGGTAATGTGTACTGAGATGAGTTTTACACCCAATTGTTGACAGAAGTCGAGAATGATAATGATTAGGTGTTCTGAACTTTAACGTGAGCAGTGATGGGTAGTTAAGTTACTCTAGTGATGCATATAGCGATGTGTTCTAGTTTAGTCTGGACATGTTTTGACTTATGGGTTGTTGAGATATTCTTGATACAGTATTTATGTTGTACATGACTGTGATCCTGTTGAGAGTGCTTAATTGCACTTAATTTCTTTAGAGCCTTATCTATCGCTATGTTATATGATGGATTAAATGAGATACATTCCTTATTTATTTATGTTATTCCGTATTACATCCATGATGGCTTGGTTATGTGATATGTGGCGTGTCTATGTACGCGTGTACGAGCTAAGGTATGGGACTTAGCACGTCTACATTACGATACATGGTGTTGCCTCGGTTATGTGATGATTGCGGATCTCTAAGCCAATTCAATCCTATCCTTGGTTGATTATATTGTTAAATGTTTTGTAAAGGGATTCTGAATTGGCTATGAGATTATTGACGGGTCGGCCTTGCCCTTAGACCATTGGGTCTATAAATGAGTTACATCGCTTGTGACTTGCCACATCAGATTGTGGATCTTGATTGTGGTAGTTGTGGGTTATTAAACTAATCCAAGTTTACAATTGATTTTGGTTATATAATAAATATCATTTTTATGAACTTAATGGATTGCGAGAGGTATATTTGGATTGGTTTATGGAGATGGGTTGGCCTTGCCCTTAACCTTCGGGTTATAAAATAGTTGCATCGCTTTGTATACGGGTCGGCCTTGCCCTCAACCTTTGGGTTGTAAAATAGTTGCATTGCTTTGTATATGGGTCGGCCTTTCCCTCAACCTTCGGGTTGTAAAATAGTTGCATCGCGTGTGAGACGGGTCGGCCATGTCCTCAAACCTCCGGATTTGTAAAATTGTTGCATCACTTGTTGACAGGTCGGCCATGCCTTCAAGCCTTCGGGATTGTAAAAGCGTGCATTGGTTGACTTTGAACAATGAGACCGTGAACATAAATTCACAATAATTTGAATAAAAGCTTAATGTGATTCACTTTTATAGAAATTGTATGAAACCATTATTTTACAACAAAACTTGAACATTGGATTTTCGTATAGACTTACCAAAAATTTTACTAACAATGCGATTACTTTCTTTTATTTAAAAACGGGCATGTGACACCTGTTTTCAAGAAAAGAGCAATTTGTTACTTTTATTATTAAAACATGTATTTGTCACATGCCAACCTTGCATATCATATTGTGGTTTATTTCATCTATTATCCTGCTACCTGGGCTCAACCCGTTTGTTTAAAATTTTTTAGGTTGAGCTATTAAAGATTGTGGATAAGGACAATACGTGAAAGCTTGAAGTCTTGCATTGCATCTACTTTCATCATATCAGGCACTTCCATTCTATTGGGATAAATGTATATTAATTTATATTTCTGCTATGTAGTTGGAAAATTGTACGACCATAAGGCATTGATCATTAAGTTGCATGCATGTGAGGTATCGCCTGGTAAGTGGCTTATATTTTCATTTATTGGGTTGAAGTAGTTTAGTAGATGTCGTGAAACGACCTTATTATAGTTTAGAGTGGTATGGTTTAGTTGCGCCGGTAAGGGGCTTGAAATAGCTTAGAATAGTCTAGTTTTGCCGCGTATGTGGATTGTTTATATTCAGGTTATCCATATACTTGTTTGCGGGTCATTGCCCATTTCGGATTAGTCCAAAAATAAGGGAACGAGGTCCCAAGCATGGGCCAAACTGGATATTCTCGATCGTCTTTAGCCTATGCCTGAACACCATCCAGAATAGGGGAATACTGATAGGTATGTATAAATACCCTAGGCCTGGCCCTAGAAATACTGCCCAGATCCATGTGGCCAAAGCCTAGTTATGGGGCTCGAAACAGCCCCTCAGTAGAAATCTCGAGCCCGACCTGAGCAAAGGTCACGGAACACCCGACCTGACCTCACAACGACTCAACCAAACTGACCAACCCACCGGGCGACTAGATCTTCGTTATCTTGATAGCCGACCAGTACGCAACCGGGTTAGGAAGCCGCGATCAGCACCAAGTTGGGGTCGACATACCAGACAGACTGACCATCTAGCCAACTCAGGTCAGCCAAAAGTAACCATAATACTGACCAAAAAAGTGCCCTGCCCACATAGGCACAAGGGGATCGGTAACCAACCAACAACAGTTAGAGAGAACGTCTTCCCCCGAAGATCTCAGAATCGTGATCTTACAGAATCTCCAACCTTCCCAAAATGGTTATGAATGAAAATATTGAAATCTGGTGAATATGCACCCAATGGCCACGTGTCCATATCTCCACGGAAAGCATATAAGCAAGAGGTAACCAAGGTGAAATGTACGTCTCCCCTCTTTCCTACATATCGACCACCGACTGACTTAATCATCAGAGAGGGCATACCAAAAACCCCTCCAGCCCCCTTTCTAACGTGGTCTACTCTCTTTTGCAGGCCCACAGAGCTTGGAGTGGACCATCCCAGATTCCGACGCTATCAGCCATCCTACATGTGAGTTTGTTGTAGGGACCCAAGTCTTCTCTACTTGCATCTCTGAGACTTTTACCCTCAACAGCTTCTTGGGTTTCTGCTATTTAGCAAGGCATACAAGCCTAAGGATATGGTTATCTCACCGAACATTGACAAGAAGAGAGATAGATGCTCTCTTTTATCATTTTTCGACAGCGGGTCAGTGCCTGCGTGCAAGTGGGCAGAGGTTGGTGAGGGTGAGAGGGAGCTTTACTCTTTTGTTGAGGAATCTGCCCATTCCTTGCCCTATATAGGTGGTTTTGTAGAGAAGGCACTGGATAGTATGAAGAGAAACTTGGGAGCAGATTTGATCAAAACATGGCCACTTCAGACGTGGAAGTGTTGCAGAGGGTAGATCCGATAACTGAATTGCAAGGGGGAACTAAGAGTTCTGTTGAGAGCGCCGTGGGGCTCTCCCTTGGCCTTGGCTAAGTAGAGGGTACTGCTCTCACTCTGAAGGTAGGGGAAGAAAAAAGAAGAAGAAGTTCTTGGCCGACTTGGGGATGGTTACCTTTTCTATAAGGAGATGTAAAGGAAAAAAGAGAAAAGAGAAAGAGAAAAAACAAAAAGAACCTTGTGCGGCCATTGAACAATCATCTCTCTCTACTCAAGATTTTATCGAACATAACAACGTTATGAGAAGAGAAGCTTAGCTGATCTTGGAAACTAGAAAGATGCTAGGGTTTAAATTTAATGTCGGTGACAAAGATTCTTAAGCATTGTTATGGGTGCGGAGGAAGATAAGAGAATGAATGGAGGCTTGCTGTGATCTAATTTCTTGGGTGTGTTTTATTGGTGTTATGTTGTTTTCTTCTATTTGTGGTGGTGTTTTGTTTATCCCGGCCATTTTTTCGGGTTCCCTTGTGTTTTTGGTGCGTTGGGGGTGGTGTTGGCATTTCTATGTGGTTAGTTGGATGTTTTGATTGTTTATCTCCTGGACCTTGGTAGTTTTGTTGGCGGGGGTGGCTGGTTCGGCAGGTGTTTCGGTGTCTAGCTAGTTGTGCGGAGATCCTTTTTAGTGTCGCTCTCTTTGGTTTGCTAGGTGTTAGATCATGTTGGGTGTTTTTGTTCTCTGTTCTCTTTTTGTTATGTCCCTTCAGTTGATTTCTTATCATCTGTATCTTGTTTGGGCTTTTAGTCTCTCTCTCTCTCTCTTGGAGATGTATGCTTAAAATTGTTCTTGTTTGGGTAGTGAATATATAATATTTCTTTTGCCGATCAAAAAAAATTACAAGCATCCTAAATATATCCTTAGTTTTTAGTATACCTATTTATCTTTATTACTTAGAGTGATGATTTACCTTCTCTTTGAGATTAAAAAAAAAAATTAAACTTTTAACCTTAACGAAAAACTCAACAAATATTATTTTAAGAAAAAAAAAGCTTATTCACATCTAAAATAATCTAAATATTTTAAACAAATAATATAACATTGTATAAATAAAGTAACTATAAACCATTCAATACAAAGATTGTTTTATTCTTAAAAAATTAGAAAAGAACTTAGAAATAGTTATTACAAGAACTACAATTTAAAAGTAAAAATAATGGCATAGTAAATATTTTAATAAAAAAAAGCAAAAAAATTTGTCCTAAATAATCTTTAAATCAATTTTTTTAGATATGATGAATAATTTAAATTATTTCTTCCTCTTTCTTTATTTAAAAAAATTAAATCTCTAAAAAGATGAGCTTTATAGATGTGCAAATAGATCGTTCAAAAAGATTATTGATGTGTGTTAGCCTAAATGCATTTTAAATTAAGACTTATTTTGATTTTGATTATAACAACACATTGATTTTTTGTTGCTAATATCTTAACTTTGTTTGAGAAATTTTTTTCAGGATTAATTTATATTTCTTTAAATCCAAGCATAGCAAAAAGCCCAGAGAAGATCAAAGAAAATCAAATTGTAGACTTATGGAGTGGTTTAGTAAGGGGAGATATCTTTTGAAGTTGAAGAAAAGCAAAAGAAAGAAAAGTAAGAAAAAGGTGTCGACCCAATCAAAAAGGTGTCGACCCCAGACCATCAGATTTGAAACCTTTCCTTTCTGTTTCGAATCCATATGCTTCAGTGCACAGCTCCTAGATTCAAATCCATGAAAAGAAATTCGAATCACTTTTCGGTTTTTCAAGAAAGGATCCGAACCTAAATTTCTTGATTTGAATCCTCCACTCCTTGTTCAAGCTATCTTTTTTACATCTCTGAGAAAAATCAAATCCGAATCTTTGATATTTGATTCGAATCATTTATGTGTTTTTGCAAAAAGGAGCTGACTCCTTTTTTCTTGGATTCGAATCCCTTGCCTTTATTTCAGCACACTTTCGCACAAACAGATCCGAACTCATGAAAATTGATTTGAGTCATTTCTCTATTTTTGAGAAAATGTTCCGAAACCAAAAATAGTGACTCGAACCCTTCGTTATGTTTCAGTGCATTTTCAACACCGTGAGGAAATCAATTTGGAACCATATACATGTTGATTCGAACCCTCTTTATATGTGTCGTCCCATTCTCCAAATGGGTCGTCCTAAGTGAAGCGAAGTTCTGAAGTTAAAAATTTGTGTCGACCCAAAATATGTCTATGTCGACACACAAGAAGCTCAAGTTAAAAATCCACTTGTTTGTGCCGACCCAAACCATGTTTGAGCCGTCCCAGGTCCTTCAAACTCAGTCTCTCTGTACCTCCATCTGGGTCATCCCAGACCCAATTTCTACCGACCCAAAATGTTCAGACTATGCAAAGAGGTCGACCCCTTCTATATCCAAGCCATCCCAGTTTTGAGCATCTGTTTTTCTGTCGTCCCATATGAAAAAGGAGACGACCCCTGCGTACGTAAATTCAAATCTGTATATCTCCAATGGGAATATTTTGGTGTATTAAATGCACCAAAGGCTACAGTACCTCTCTACAATGTTTAAAATTAATGAGGATTATTTAAGGAGGATTATTCAAAGTTCAGAAGGTTGGTGAATCAAAAAGAAAGAACTTATACATAACATTTACTCACGCCAACTACTCCGCTGTTTTTGCTCAGAAATTCATTACATATTCTTAAGCTTTTATTTCTATGGTTTTGATGCAGAAATTGTACTCCTGTCATTTATATTTTTGATTCTAAATCATTATTGAGAGTGAGAGAATATTGTAGTGAGCTTTTACATTGTATTCTATCACCTCACAAAGGAGGACAAGCTACTACCACTACCCGTTCCTGCTGCAACATTTTCAGAGTAAGGTTCGTCTATTGCTCCATCTCCAACTCTGATAAAGATTCAGGTTCCGCTTCGCCTTAAAAAGAATAATAGGCTTTGATTGGCCTTCAACAATAGTTGGTTACGCCTCACCAGTAAGAAGGTCGCTGTAACGGTTATGCCTCACCCGTAAGAAGATCGTTTTGTAAACGGTTACGATTCACCCGTATGAAATCCGTAATGAATTCTTAAGGGACTTTGTGGAGTGGATGTAGGCCAGGATTTGGCTGAACCACTATAAATCTTGTATGTTGTGGTTTGAGTTTCTCTCTCCCTTCTGTTTATATTTCTTGCACTTTAAAAGCTTTAATTTCCACTGGATTTTCTCTTATTTGTTTAAGTGTTAGTATTTTATAAAAGAATTTAAAAAGTGTTAAGTTTGCTAGACAACCTATTCA
>JAULLG010422195.1:0-11407 GCA_035668355.1 Sarracenia leucophylla
GGTTATTTCTTATTTTGGCATAGAAAATTCCATGAAATGATTTCTTCCCTTTAGGCATGGAATTACTCTATCTATGGATCAGGGTCCTAAGACAGCTGAAGCGATAGAGAGGATGAGATGTATCCCTTATGCTTCAGTAGTAGGGAGTCTCATGTATGCCATTCTCTGCACTAAATCTGATATCTGTTATGTCGTGGGCATGGTGAGCAGATATCAATCTAATCTAAGGGAAGAGCATTGGACGGTGGTCAAGAATATACTCAAGTACTTGAAAAGGACTAGGGAGTATATGTTGGTGTACCAGGCTGATATTCTTGTACCCTTGGGGTACACCGACTCTGATTTCCAGGCAGATAGAGATTCAAGGAGGTCCACCTCGGGCTATGGGTTTACCTTGGGAGGAGGAACCATCAGTTGGAGGAGCGTCAACTAGTCTTGTATTGCTAACTCTACCATAGAGGCCGAATATGTTGCAACTTCAGATGCAGCTAAGGAGGTAATTTGGCTCAGGAAATTCTTACTGGACTTGGATGTGGTGCCTTCAATGCAGCTGCCTATTGTACTCTATTGTGATTACAGTGGAGCGGTTGCAAACTCGAAGGAACCTAGAGTTCACAAAAAGGGGAAGCACATAGAGAGGAAGTATCACCTCATCCGAGAGATTATACAGCGTGGAGATATGATCGTTTCCAAGATAGCATCTGTGGAGAACCTAGTGGATCCTTTTACAAAGGCGTTGTCTCAGAAAGTCTTTGATAACTATGTAGAAGGGTTAGGTGTTAGATGTGTATCTGCATGACTTTGAGTATAAGTGGGAGATTGTTAGGATAGTATACTTAAAAGCCATGCTTTTACGTATTTTTATCGTTGATCCATGGCATATTAATGAGAAACACTTGAGATGTATTTGCATTTACTGTTTCATATCTACTGTGTGTATGATGTGTGAATGCATAGTTTGTATATTCTGTCCAGTATTTGACTCGGCACATGAAGCGCGGAAGATGGGGTCAAAGGTTCTGATAAATATACAAGTCGGCTCACAATCACAATGGACCCAGACAATCCATTGGTATGATTGTAGCACATCGTCATAGTAGCTAGTCTTGGCTAGGTTGAACGACTCGAATTTTGGTTTGGGAATTTGATGTTCGAGCTCGATGTGTTAGTACACTGGGAGTGTATTGGGCAAGATCATTAAGATGATCAATTCTATACTAACTATATGAATTGATCTATATCCTATATTATCATGTATTACACATACTCGTAATCTCGACGTGATTGATCGAATCATGTTCAGATATTGCACAATGCTTTGAGTCACTAATGACAAAGATTTTGATATTAAGATCAATATGACCAGTGGGTTGGGTACTATCGTTATTTGATCGATGGTTGATAATCAACTGATAGAAAGCACGTTCGACTTAGGTTGAGGAGTTCCCCTTATGTGCTTTGCTTATAAGTTTGATTATGCCAAATCTGTACAGTGGATCATTTGATCCGACATATTCAACAAGTTAAGCGATGCGGTTACGAAGAAAAGAGGATTACTGATTATCGGGAATCCATATCTTAAACGTGGGGAGACTACAGTGCAAATGATAATTGGAAACTTGGACACAAATTGAGTTAGGGTCGGGAGTTCAGTCATGGCGTTTAGTGGAATAAACCCTGGTTCATGCGAGAATGGATGTAACTCGGGGGTTGAGTTAGAGATATCCGATTTTCTCGTACGGTTATCCCGAGTCCTATACTTCCTCGTGATCCCATACGTAGCCCAATTGTACGCACAGGTTTTTGGTTGGCTTCTGTTATTATTTATTTAATTCGATTATTGGATTTTTGGTCGGGATGATCAGGGTGTTAAATTAAATAACCAGTGACATAATTCATAATGTGACATATTAGGAATTTAACCCTAGGGTGGTCGGCCCTAATAGGTGAGAGAATAAGTTATTTTAGTTAAGTGTATATTAATTATTATCTTTATGGTAATGAGATATACAATTAAGGCTATTTTAATATATATATTGATATATATTAAAATATAAAAAATTAATTTTTGGACTCTCATTATTTAGCATGGCCAGCCCTAGGGGTTAAATTAATATGGGTATGTTTCATGTTGTGCAAGATTAAGAAGGTTAAATATATATACATATCCTAATGCACAAAATGAGGGATATACAAGATCAAGAGAATTAACCTATTCTCTTCTTCCTCATACCATTACCGCCGCCCCCTCTCCTCTCCTTGTGATTTTGTGCAACTTTTGGAGCGTATTCATGTGTTCTTGAAGCCTAAGGACACGATTCGGATCGGTGCCCATACGCCAAAATTGAGAAGTGCGTCAGGTCATACGCAAGAAGGTCACTGGGTGGTCTCGCATCATAACATGGAACATTAGAAACTTTGCTACAAGTTTCATAAGGTATATTTCGATCCTAACATGAAATAATCTATTTATTCTTTTCATGAAAAATGAGACGTGATGTTTTTACGGTCACGTCATCATCAAACTAATTTTAAAAACTTTTGCTACACTGACTCTAATAGCTACGATATGAAGTATCACACATGATCTGAGACTTCATACCGTGAGGCACAATGGTGTCTCTGGATTATGGGATGATGGTTTGTATGTGGGTAGTCATCCAAGGCTGGCTATTTGATCTCCTCGAGGTATGCTGGGGTTAGAGTTTTATAGTCTTCTCTGATTATGCTCACTTAGATTTTACGAGGCTATATATTGATGATTGTGGGCAAGAACCGGTATGTCAGTGTTGCGAGGATGAGTATATTCCCTTATGGTCCTTAGGGAAGGTGGGTTGCCCCATCTTTTAAGTGTGAGGGCACGACCTATGTTGGTGGAAGTATCTTTTTGATGGGATCGATAGCCTTGTGTAGGTATCACGGGCCTTGAATGTTTATTAGTCTACGATCTTTGGTGGCTTGAGTTGTAGTACCTTTAAGGACTGGTTGAGAGGTGCATGTTGCATTTCAAGCTCGGTAAGGTTCCTATTTTTGTCACCTTGGATGTTGGTTTGGTTGCGATACCGTTTGGCTATTCGGTGCTAAGATGCTATGCTGGCAGCCTCTTTGGAAAAGGAGCTATTAGTGTTTGATTCTTTCGGGGATCATTTGTTACTGTGGTAACTTGGGGGTATGAATGGCTAATGTAAGACATGACCCCTCATTATCTCATCTTTTAATTCAAATATGGATTTTCAAGAAAAATGATGGTTTTAAAAACTTTGAAGTGAATTAAAACATGATTTTACTTCAGGATGTTACTATCAGATATTCATACCTTGAGAACAAAGGATGGTGAGCAGAGTTGTCGGTGATGGCCTGATAACTCCTTACGAGTTGTTTCATTCTTTGGTTGATAGTATCGTGAAACCGTCTATGTGGTTGGTACGTGGAGTTGCGACCATTGGTGCTGGTTGTGACCGCGTTATCTGGGTCCTTTTGATGGCTTTAGTGGATCACCTGTGGCGTGTTGGACATTAGAGGTTGGTATAAAGTTCATGCGGGGGACGAACCGTATGGGCTTTCAGTCTCTCATGAGTGATCTCAGTTATGTGTGTTGGATTCTCTCATTGTGGGAGTGGAAATCGAAAGTCCAAGCCTGTGTGTTTTGGACCGATCCTTCATAGGCATAGTGTGATGCACCATATAGTAGGGGTTTGTATAGTGCATTGTGGATCCTTTTAGGATTGTTACATGTTACAGAATGCTCTTGATGTTACGAAATGGCACCAGAGTAACTCATGGATGTTGGTTTTAGCCCCTCTAGTTTTATGTAGGAATTGAAACCATAATTGGCTTCGCTTGGTGTTGTGTGATACATATGGTGCCAGCAGGATCGCGCAGTCGTGTCGCTAATTCGGGTATAGTTGTGAGACTATTTGGAGTTTTAAACTCTTCCATTTCTATTTGGGATCCTCAGGTTTTGAGCAGTGGTTGCTTGTTACCGGTGGGTACCGTGTCTCATGATGCAGTATTAGGTAGGCACAATTTAGCACTGTTTAGTATACGAATTGTTACCATTTGTAGATCCGTGTACGTGGTTTACGTGCTTGTTGTCGGATGGTACGAGTTAGTATCATACTTTTGTTATTAGTTGACAGAGTTTTCCTTGGGCAGTAGCTATCAGTCAGGTATTCTGGTGATGTTTTGATGGATGGCGTGGCAGACCAGGTGAGTTCTTAGTATTTGAGTGGAGTAGACTTGGGAGGATCCACTTTGTTCGAGACCAGGGTTGGTCAACGAGATGAGCAGAGTTGCTTTCCTATAAGGTATGTTGATTTGGAGGCTGAAATCCCCTAAATGGGGGAGGTTATAGCAGATGAAACCTTTTCATATCTCGAATTTTAATTAAATCGAGTTAAACATTGTAAATTGTTATCTGAACCGGTTAAAAGTTTACAGGAAATTAAAATCTGATATTGAATTGGAGTCCGATGATGTTACTGTTCTCTTTGAAACCTTGGAAATATTAATCTAGGGTATCGAGGAAAGTTTGAGGATGTTTGGCTCAGGAACGGGTCTTAGTTTTTAAGTTTTTGAGCCATGTGAACCAACAGAGTTCCCTCGATCGGTTAGGGCATCGCTTGAGCGGGCTATGTCAGCCTAGTTGCTTTTAAGCTATGGGTTTTAAGATATTTTGGACAAAATATCTTCTTTTGTCTCTCTCCACTGACTGGAGAACATCAGTGGCAATTTTGGAGGCTTGGTTCTTGAGTTTTGGTTGGATTTTGAGGCCTTGTTTAGATCGGATGGAATGGATGTTTTGAGGCTTCCTCTTCGATTGTGAGGTAGGATATATAATTAACTTGAATCATTGTAGAAGTATGTGTTGTATACTTTGGTGAAAATGGAGTTTTTGATGTATTACAATATGTATACAATTTATAGTGACCAAAGTAAGGGAATTTTGGATATTGATTATCTTTTATGCTTATCTACCTTGATTAGATTATATATGTCTTTTTGATTTTGGATTCGGTTAAGTATTGCATAAAATGTGTATAATGCGATATGTGACGGGTTTCGGGTTTAAACCTGCGGTTTTAAAAAGGAGCTAGTTTTCCTACCTCTATGTAGTGTTTGGAGTATGCCTATCTTTTCAGATTGAAAAACGGTGGCGTGTAGCTTAAAACATGTGTAAACGGATTAGGTTTGTTTTGGGAAAGGACCAAATTTTGGGAAAAATGGCTTTTTAGTAAGACTTTTTCCAAATTTGACTTTGATTTATAATGTTGCGTGAATCGGAATCTATGGTTCTATTCTTAAGATATTTTTGGAAATCCGAAGGGTTTTTGGGAATGTTTGATGGGTTGGTGGTTTTTATGAAAAAGATAATAGTATTGGGTTCAAATTGGTGACTGGCCCTAGTTGCATGTCTTTGGACCACTCCATGTTTTGTTTCAATGAAAATTTTATCATTTCATGTGATGAACTTTAGGTAGAATATCATTTGCCCTTGTTTAGTGAGATTTTATGGTATTCCTATTGGACAAATCTTGTTGTTGCTTTAAGATATCCATGTTACGTATATTATGTTAATAACTTGTGATATCCCTGTTCGGCATTTCGTGTTGTTGATTTGATATCATTTTTTTGTATATCATATGAGTTGTTGGGATCACACTTGTTGAATTGATATCCGTAGTGTATATCATCTTAGCTGATTAGGATATCCTATTATGTGTATATCCTAGTGTAGTTCATTATGATATCCCATGAGTGCATAACATACATGTTTTCGATATCCTTTGGGTATATATCGTATTGGTAGATGATATTCACGTTATGTATGTCATATGGAGTAGGCTATCCTTATAGTGATAGATACATGTTTATAGATATCTTGTTGTTGATCTCTATGTGGTTGATGCCAGTTCAGCTTTAAGATATATATATCTACTCATTGTGGTAATATACCTTAAGATATCATTATTAGTATCCATATGTGGATATTCAGGAGTGCTTATTCCTTTGGCTTTGGGCCGTAAAGGAGGTTCATACATTATAATATTTATAGGTTAAGATATGTGACTTAACTTATATTCACTACGGTATGGTGGGATGCCTGTATGGTGATCAGGAGTGCCCATTCCTTCGGCTTCAGGCCATAAAAGTGTTTCACGCATGATAACGCTTATAGGTTAAGAGATGTGACTTAACCTATTCTTGTTACGATATGGTGTGGTGCCTATTCTCCGGATTTTTTTCATGAGTGAGGCTTCGGTGACCAGAAATGCTTATTTCGTTGGTTTAGTCCATAAATGAGCTTTAGGCAAATAGAAATGTTTAGTTTTTGATGATACAATCAGTAAGGACTGGTACTTGATAATACTTATAGGTCAAGTTATGTGACTTAGTATATATTCATTATGTTACAATATATATATATGTGTGTGTGTGTGTGTGTGTGTGTGTGTGTGTGTGTGTGTGTGTGTGTGATGTTTGGGTTGTACATGTTGATGAATATAAGTTAAGGTATGGGGACTTAGTCTATATTGATCATGGTACCATCGCTTATGTGTTGGGTTGATGTGGGGTTTATTGGTAAAATGGATTTTTACAAAATAGTTATGCAGACTTGGATTTTAAGATGGAAAAAGGGTGTTTTCCTATAAATGTTCCACATTTATAACGGTCGCATTACTATCTTCACATGTTATTCATACATTCGTGGTTTATCATATATTCTACGAGCCAGTGGGTTCATGTTGTTTTAAAACAATATTTCATGTATTAGTGACAGAGTATTGGAGGATGCTTGATGATGTTGTAGTTTGTCCTATTCACGGATAGACATGGATATATATGTTGATCGCATGTTGTAATTCATTGATTTACATTTCAGATTAATGTATTTATAGAACGGTTGTAGTTCTTTATGATGTAATATAAGGCCTTAAGGCCACTTACATTTATTGCATGTCTGGTGAGGATCACATGATGGTTATTGTTTTAGATTGTTTGCATGATCAGGGTTTGGGTCAAGTGCTACTTATATATTTATTCCACTACGTAGTTAGCTTTTATTTTATTTATAAGCGTACTCATGTTTTCTAGTTTTTCTTTTTGCTTATGATATTAATCTGACGTGGGTGTTTATTAGGTACAAAGTGTGGCTCATTGTGTCTAAAATATATCCACCCTAGCAAATTCTTCTAAAAATCGGGTGATATGATTTGTTTTTGGAGGTTTTTACACTAAAAAGGGGGCAATTTGTACTATTTAAAAGCTTTAGCACGTGATTAATATTAAGCCAAAAATCAGTAAAAAAAAATGCTTAATTATTTAACAGGGGTTGATCTATTACAATTCTTTCTTTTGGTAGAAATAAGTGTTTAATTTTAAAGAATATGTACTAATACGTGTCATCCTGTATCATGTTTATACCAAGATTAACACTAACTAGGTAGCTAGCGATGAATCAGGATCGTTCCCACGAGAAATATATGGATAAGAATATTTTTTCAAGTATTTAATCTTTTGAAAGCTTTTTAATTTAATTAAAGAAAATAAAATAAAATCTTGGATTTTTATTATAAAGAAATTTATGAATTAAAACTATTTCTAGCTAAACTAAAACTAAACTATCAGTTAATAAAAAGTGTTTTTTTTTAGAGAAGAGTTCTACCACAAGTTACAATCCACCTTCGTCTAGAACTCTAGTTTCAATTAATTCCTTTTTTATCTATCTTTTTATTAGATTCAATCATCTCGCAACATGACCGATTTGGATATTTAAGAGGATAGATTTACATGTAAATAAGGAATATTCTATCTAAGACATGACATGGACAATCCGGAGTATAATCCGTCTCGTCAATAGCATAAAATATCTCAAGTTGTACAATTAAAACCCCGAATTTTAAATACAACATACCCTATCTAAGATTCTAGCACGGGTCGTCCGGAGTATTACTTATCTTATCCATGGCATAGACTATTTCATATTTCATATTCGATTAATAAATAAGAATAGTTATATGATCCACATTTAATGCAATCACAGAAACCTTAAATGAAAATTACATTTATTAAAAAGAAATATTTTTCCAATGATCAAATATATCGTGGAATAAAATAGTCGTATAACGAATCTAATAAAAAAAACTAAAATAAAATAAAATGAACTAATCTACTCCCAAAATTTCAGGCTCGGGTTTCATCATAACCCGATGATGATGAGCGACTTACCCACGCATGGTCGGGGTGGAATCCATCTTCAAGTTGTTGTTGATGTCAGTCGCCAGCTTCTCGTCGAGGCCCGGTCCTTCAAGTACTAGCTCGTCGGGGTCGGAAGTGGAATTATGAAGAAAATGAAGGATTTTCATCACTAGGTCTAAATACCAAAATTGGTGGGGATTAGGGTCTATTTATAAATTTCAAGACGTTGGAGTCCTTCTCGAATTATGACTGTGTTGGTAACAAACCGTCCGGACGGAAATAGCCAGCATCTGGACGGAATTGGCTGGAGCGTCCCGACGGTAATGGCGATCAGTGTTCGGACAGAAGTGAGGAGTGTCCGGATGGTGGTTGTTTGATCTTGGTCTTTTTTTTTTCGATTTTTGTCTTGTTTTGTTTATTTGGTTGTTTTGTTGTTGTTTTATTGTTTTTTGTATCACCTTACCAAAACCTCTATTAACACAAAAATACTATAAAAATACGATATTAAATAATATCTTAGGCCTAACCTAGTGTAAATAAAGGGAATAAATTATAACTTTTAAGTGTCGATCATACCTCCAAACTTACACTTTGCTAGTCCTCGAGCAAAGATAAAGATAAACACTAATAAACATTGAACAAAAACATTAAAACGAATACGGAAGTAAGTAAACACTACATACTAGTTCCAACAAGTTCTCACATGTATCTTGAATTTTTTAAAGCTAAAATTACAAATATTCATATCCCTGAATTTTAAAAAAATAATCCTTAAGGTGTAAACTTTTCATGATAATTTTCTCGACCTTGCACCTGGTGTGTGCATGTGAACCCAAGTTATTGTCAATATGCATACTTCTGAATCAATCAAGTTTGAATAATTAAAGCAACCAGATCTCGACTTCAAATCCCATCGGTTGTTCAATTGGAATAAATCTCTCAGAAACGGGCTGTAATGTATATTTCTTAAGGTATGTGACAGATGTGATAAATAGCAAAGAAAAGTTTGCACACATACCCTAGACACTAAAGAACGTAATTTCAAATAAAATTTACTCAGAATCTCATGACTGTACTACTGATTATTTAAAACAGTTTTAATTAGTTTCTTCAAACCACATTATCTTTTCGGATCAATGGGGACTTGATTTTTGGTTGTAATGTTAGGTGGCCAACCTTTATAAGCTCGAGTCAAGTGTATAGCACTATCTGAATTAATAGTCACCAGAAAAGATATCAAGTGATAAGCATGTCGAACCAGTAATCTCAGTGTGGTGTAATTATATCACCATCATTGTATCAAGTATTCGAAGCCAAACTTTCAATGTGGTGTCATTACCTCACCATCGTTGTATCAAAAATTAGAGCTGTCCATTGCCTTAGTTTATTGAAAGGCCGCATAAATATTTTTGTGCTGAATCTTTATGGTATTTATTTCATCAAAGTCTTTAGTCTTTTCATTCCTTCTTTTAGTTGGCCCGATATCCTTTCCAATTACCAAAAATTTAAATAAGTGTCTTTTGGAGTTTATTTGAGTATCTGAAAAACGACAGACTGCTTTTATGTCATGAGGCTCAAATTGTGGGCCTTAGGCAATGTTGAACAAAGGAACAAACAAGCTCAAAAATAAAAAGATAGCTTAATATCATTTCTCAAGATTTAATGCAATTTTTCAGAAACTTAATTGTGATGAATATTCCCAATTTTTAGTCAAAATAAAGATAGCGAGATTCACAATGAATATAGTTGAAAACAAAAATATCATTTCCGAGTAAATGTAATAATTTTCTCAGAATAAAATTTTAAGTCTCGAAAGCTGACTAAGGGTCAAGTCTCCATTTTTTTATTTTTAACTATTCTTCCTATCACTCTTCATTAGCATACTAGTATCCAATTAATCGAGTGTGCAAAGAAAATTCCAGGTGGTCCAGTTTTGGTCATTATTCATTCAAATTTTTATAACTTAAAAATTAATCCTTATTTTTCTCATCAGAAATATTTAACCTACAATTTTATTTTTAGTTTTTTCAAATTACATGCAATTGTCAAAAAATTTACATGATTTTCTATAACAAAAATAAAATCTTTGTGGTCTAATTCTACCCCCAACTTAAAATTTCCAACGTCCTCATTGGACATAGATAATAAAACCTTGTTCAGCAATAATCTGATGTGTAATATTATCTGGGTATTGCAATATAAAATCTATGCCATTCATTAGTGAGTATGAACAATGAGATAAAATGATAAGACAGTAAATTGAAACAGATAATATGAAAAGAATAAATGCTAAAGTTGTATTACTGATTATTTTTTTTGTACAATTATAAAGATAAAAAGGGTAGGTCAGCGGCTTGTGGGTCGAAATTTTATGGTAACAAACTTCTCCCAAGTGGAAGAAGAAAAATAAGAAAGATAAAAGGAAAAAAGAAAATAAAAAAATGGACAGGTTCGTGGAGGTCATGTGTTTGGTGGGGGCAATTGAGGGTTTGGGTGACAGGACTGGGATGTGTCCGGGGGATATGAGGAAGATAAGGGTTGGGGTGTGTTTTCAGTTGTAAGGTGGGGGAGGGATTTGGATAGTGATTGGGTAGATGAGGATGATGGCCATGGGGTGAGTGGGAGGGTTGGGTGAGGGTATGACGTGATGTATGGGGGAGAGGGGTGGATGTGGTTGTTGAGAAGGGGTCAGAGTGTAGTGTAGGAGGTTTTGTGAGGGATGAGAGGCAGTCTGTATGGGTGTTGCTAGATTTTTTGAGGTGTACGGGGTGGGGTGGGGTTTGTGTTGCTCTTCGACCGGATCAGATGAGGTGTGTGCAGTGATCCAGATGTGGATCCGATCGTCAAGAAGTTTTAGTGGTTTGGCATTGGTCGAGGAAAGTGGGGGGGGGGAGGTAGGATGGTCCAGTGGTGGATGTCGGGTTAGGTATGGAATTAACGTAAGAAAGGGTGTATGCAAGAGGGGTGTGTATAAGAAAGGGAGTTGGTAGGAGAGGGTTGTCACTGTGGTGATGGAAGGAGGCCATGGATATTCATGGTGGCCATCTTCCACCGGAGGTACTTGTGGATTGCCTAGCAGTCCTCAATACGTTGGAGTCCTCCTCCAATCATCGTTGGCCCTCTACTAGGGCATCATATTCACCACGGGTGAAAACCCATGGCACTGACGAATCCACGGAGGGACCTGCGTCGGCTAGATGTAGGTGGG
>JAULLG010423296.1:0-11400 GCA_035668355.1 Sarracenia leucophylla
TTCGTGTATTTAAAGCCATAAGCAACCGTTCTCGGATCGACGCCCACTCATTGGAGACGGTACGTGCAAGGGAATATGTGAAAAGACTCCGAGGTGGTCTATCCTACTATTTGGATCAATCGAAATCCCACGACGGAATTTCATTCTGTAAGAATAATTCTAAAACCTTGTATGTCGCCTCCCTCCGTTCTAGTTTCATGAAGAACGCGCGATTTTTAATTAAAAATATTTTTTTTAAAACGCTTCCGCTTGCCGGCTCCAACAGGAAGAACTTTAATCACTTCTCTATTCTGAAGCTATGCACATGGAGAAGACTAATGTTTATTCCTCAATGGATCTGAATGTTGTGTTTGCAACTACTATAACTCTCAATTTAGGAAAGGGCCAGATGTCTAGCAGAGGTTTTTCGTATGGAAGAGGCAAGTCCTACTATAGAGGTTATCTATGAAGAAACTCCAATTTTATGTCTTCCCATAGAGAAGGAGGTAGACAAAACTCAACGCAGCCTATCAATCAATAGGTTTCTCAATTTAACCCATCCCAGCTTATAGTTTGTCAAATTTTTGGGAAGATGTATCATTCGATTGTTGATTGTTGGAATCATTATGATTCCAACACTCTCAATGCTCCTAGTACCATCCCACCCATCTTTTTCCAATCCCTCCCAATCTCGAGCTTGAACTACTGCTACATCACTAAGTTCTCATCAGAACTAGTATTTTGACTTTGTTGCTACTGACCACATGATACACGATCTTAACAACCTACAAATCTTTCAACCCTACTAGGGTCTTGATTAAGTCGCCATTCATGGTGGCTCTTCTCTCTATTAGCAACACAGGTAAACACATTTTACCGACTCCTTTCACGTCTTTCTAACTTGATCGAATCCTTCATGTTCTTAGCATCACTTCCAATCTTATTTCGGTTCAAAAATTTACTAAAGATAACAATTGTTATCTTTGATTCTGGTTTCTTTCTTATCTAGGACAAAGTCAAGAAGCAAGTTCTTCATAGAGAACTCAATGATCATGGCTTGTATCAACTTTTAACCTCCAATAAAGCTTCCTCAGCTCCTGAACCTGAAGCTCTTATGAGTTCCACTACCACTTCGCTCTCATAGATGCCATCAGATGGAATTCGCGACTTGTTCATCCTTCTCCTGGAAAATCTCACCACTTACAAAATATCTGAGCATCACTCCTACTTAATACTCTTTAGCATATACTCATTGCTCAGTTACAAAGAGTCATCATTTACCTTTTTCTTCTTCCACTTATGTAGTTATAAACCTGGCATAATCATACATAATGATGCTTAGTGCCCTTCTAATGCTCAACATTATGTGTTTAAGTTATATTTGTTGTTTATGGATGAATTTAGCAAATTCACTTAGCTCTATCCTCTTCAAAATAAAACTGATGTTTTCTCTAAGTTTTTGGACTTTAAATTTTACTTTGAAAACCAATTCAATACGAGCATAAAAGCTTTTAGAATTAATGATGGTATTAAATTCCTCAACAATCAGTTGGAATCCTTCTTGAACTCCAAAGGTATTGTCTATCAATTTAGTTGTCCCTACACTCTTCCACAAAATGGAGTGGTCAAACGAAAGCATTGGCACATTATAAAGACAACTATTATTGTTCTACATCAATCTTCTTTATCCTTAAAGTTTTGGTTTGATGTAGTAGCCTCAACAACCTATCTTATTAGTAGGATGTCTTCCACTAAAAATGCCAATGCGTCTCATTTTGAAGTTTCGTTTCATCAAGTGCTAGACTACAACTTTCTCAAGGCTTTTGTGTGGCGTGACCATAAAGTAAGCATGAGTTTGCCCCTCGCTCAATTCCTTGTGTCTCTGTAGGCTATCATCCTACTGTAAAAGGCTAAGTGGTTTGGATCCCCATGCTGGAAAACTACATCTTTATCGACATGTTACATTTAATGAGAATGTTTTTCCTTTTACTGCTATTCCATCAATTCCTTCTCCTTCTTCTTCATGTGATCTAAACACAGTTTTCTAGACTCCTTCTTTCCATCAATCAATACCTATTCTTCCATCTCCTACTTTAACCTCCATTTCTACTCCTAATAACTCTTCTACTCCTCAAATCTATTCTTATTGTTCTTCCCCAACCTTCTCTTCCTGCACTTGATCTTTAATTCCCCTATCTTCTCCCTCCCATATTCTTCTTATTACTCAACCACTTTCATCTACTATTGTACAAATTCATTCCCTTTCATTGATATGCCCCCACATCCTCCTCATTTCTCAATTCCTACATTTAATTCCCACTCTATGGTCACTCGCTCTACGTCTCACTATACTAGTCATATTTCTGCTTCCCTTGTGTCTACCACTACTTCTCTAGCTCTTCGAGAACCTTCTTCCTTTAAAGAGGTCTCACTTCTTCCCAATGGATAGCTGTTATGAATGAAGAATTCTTAGGTCTTCTATAGTAACAAACTTGGACCCTCATCCCTTCTTCTCTTCATAAGAATGTTATTTTCTGTAAATGGGTGTTCAAACTTAAAAAGAACTCTGATGATTCTATTGCAAGGTACAAAGATAGTCTTATAGCCAAAGGTTATTTTCATGAGCCTGAGATTGATTTTCATGACACTTTTAGTCATGTTTCCATGCAACCTATATCGCATTATCCTTTCCTTAGCTCTTCATTTTCAATGGTCTATTACACAACTTGATATTTCAAATGCTTTCCTTCACATGGTTATTGATAATGAGGTTTACAAGCATCAACCTCCAGCATTTCAAGATTCCTCTAATCCATCATTTGTTTGTAAGCTCAAGAAGACCATTTATGTATTAAGGCAGGCTTTGAGAGCTTGGTACTTCACCTTTTTAGCATTTCTTTTCTCTCAAGGGTTTAAAAATAGCTATAATGATACTTTTCTCTTCATGTACAAAATTTTTGAGTTCATAACCATTCTTTTGGTATATGTGGATGATATCTTGCTTACGAGTAATAGTCTCACTCAAATTTCTACCTTAATTTCACAGATGCATTACACTTTTAGCATAAAGGAACTTGGGGATGTCTCTTACTTTCTTGGGATTTCGGTTTAATTAGTTCCCCAAAGTTATTTTCTTTCTCAACACACTTATGCTACTGTCATTCTATCCAAAGCTAGTCTCGGCAATTGCAAGCCATGCCCCTCCCCTCAATCTTTTAAACTAACTTCTTCCTATGTTGACTCAACCCTTTTTCCTCAACCATCCTCGTACTATAATGTTAGCCTAAAGGCTTTTCAATCAAGCTTTGTTTTGGTTTTGACAATAATAATATATTTATTTGATTGTTGGTAATATTTTCTTTTATTTAAGAAAGCATTTTTAGAACTCAATCATATGTATTAAAGTCAAATACATAGCAAAAAGTCAAGAAAAGATTTTGAAGATCAATGGAAATTCAAGTTGAACTTGTTTGGAAGGTATTGAGATCCTTGCCAAAGGAATGGAGGCCTAAGATCACTGCTATAAAGGAGGCCATGGACTTGACAATACTTGGCTTGGATGAACTCTTGGGATCACTCCATGAGTATTTCTTGAGAAATGTAGATGAGGAAGAAGTGAAGGGAAAAAGAACTATTGCTCTCAAAGCAGCCAAAATTGTTAAACATAAAGAAGAAATCGAAAGCAGTGAAGATAATGAAGATGAAATTGCTTTTCTCTCCAAAAGATTTATAAGAATCTTGAGGAAGAAAAGAGAAAGAAAGAGAAGAATGAAGGCCCAATCCAACTCCAAGGAGAAAGAAAAAGAGATGGAGATCATTTGCTATAACTACCAAAAACTAAGCCACATAAAGACTGACCGTCCCTTTCTCAAGAAGAAGAAAAAGAAACATCCAAAAAGAGCAATGAAAGTTATTTGGGATGAAATGGACTCAAGTAATGAAGATGGCGACTCTACTAACAATAAAACCTCCAACCTTACTCTTATGGCATTCAATAGTGACGTAAATTTCTTTTTAAATAGTGATAATGATAGTGATTCTAATAATAATAGTAATGATGATAATGTTGAGCTTCAGAAAACACTTGAGGATTGTTCCAAAGTAATCAAAGAATTAAAATCTAAAAACAAGTCCTATAGAAATGAAATCACTTCTCTTAACTCTAAAATTAAATGTCTAGAAAAAGAAAAAGAGAAATCTATGCCTATAATTTCAAATGATTTTCAAGAGAAAAATGTTTTATTAAAATCAAATTTTGATGATTTAACCAAGATTATAGCTAAATTCACTCAAGGATAAAAGAATTTTGATATGATTCTTGGTACAAAATGCACTTTTAACAAGGAAGGACTTGGTTTTAATCCTAATGAATATAAAACAGTCCTTAAGAAAGTTTTTGTTAAAACTAATCTGCAAAAGCCTATAAGATGTAATTTTTTTGGAAAAATGGGCATATAATAAAGTTTGGCTATTCAAGATTAAATGACAACAAACCTACAAGAAAAGTATGGATTAAGAAAGGTGACCTTCAACCTAAAGTTGCCAAGGCCACACATAGGAGACTTAGGAATGTTAGGCAATCCAAATGGAAAGCCACTACAAAAACCATCTACACCAAACCTATATAGATATGCATGCTCCTATGGGCGTGATTTTGATTATTTCTCTAACCCCCAAGGACCCAATGTGAGATGGGTACCTAGAAAATATGCATATAACTATTCTGCAGGAAATCAAGAGGACAAGTGGCTAAGGAATATGAAGTGCAAAACCATGCTTTTCCCATATTAAAAGCCCAAAATGGAGAACTTGTCACTTGGTGATAGCAACTGAAAGATGTATGGTAAAGGTTGTCTTGAGCAAATAGGTGATATCCTTCCTATTATGCCTTAACATGTTGCTTATTTCGTGATATATTTGTTCATATACATGTTATATCAATCATGTTTTAGATTGCAATAAAAATGATGATATATACTCTCTGCACTTCTCTGCTAAACATGAAAAGTGTCGACACCTTTAGAAAAAGAGTCAACACCTTGTACATTTATGTCGACCCCACTGGATATTGAGTCGACATAAACCTGTGTTTTCCATTTCTGGCTAATTTGTGTTGACCCAACTAAGAATCTATCAACCCAAAGGATCATATGTGTCGACCCATACAAATTTTGTGTCGATGCCTTCACTCCCTGCACTTGATCCATCACATGACACATAATTTGAGTCGACCCAAAATACTTTGTGTCGACTCATTCATCATGTCATTGCACAGAGGCATTTTTTAACCTGTTTCATTTCCTACTGATATCATGCCTTCATAATAAATTTGAAATTGATATCTATCTTACGCTTTTGCATCTTTTACACATATTTGTTGCATATCTTGAGAGTATGTATGTTTGTTCTACATATTTAAACATGTTTAAATCCTCTAATGTAGCCTAAGGTTTTCAATCAAGTTGATAACATTGATTACGAATGAAAACTTATGATTGATTTCACATTTGGTATCATATTCAATCTTTACTTATAAAACCTAATGTGCAAGACGGTGTTATGATCAAGATTACTCTTGGGTTCTCTTGGTTGACCCACTCTGATTTAGTAATTTTCAAAATATGATTCTAAGGATCTTAATAATAATTTTGATATATCATAGCAATGAATATCTTACTTGAGAAAAGGGAGAGATCCTCTTAATTGTGTGATTAACATATATGTTTGCATTAAAGTATGTTTGAACTTTTGTTCATGCTTGTATACATGATTGATCAAATATCCTAGATGTTTAAGCGTAAATGTTATAGGGGGAGATAAAATTCCTTTTGATAGGGGGAGTTGAACAAAAAATTCTTAATGATTGATATGCCTTATTATATGTCATATTTACTTGCTCGCATGAACACTTTCTAGATTTAACTTTGCTTGCTTGTAAAAAGAAACAAAAAAATTTGCTTTGATGCATATATCTTGATACTTATCCTCATAAACCACAACTCTCATGACCATATAGTAATTATACTCCGAGGGAGTTACTATTTTGACATGGTATTTTGTCATATATGTATGCCTCCTTACTATGTTTTGTATTCAACAAAAGGGGGAAAAATATTTTTTTAACTATCAAAGGGGGAGATATAATGAAAGTGGGAGATATACTCAAGTTTGAGATTATTTTTGCCATTTGTGGATTTCATATTGTTTTTCCTTTCCTTTCCTTTTTGCTATGCCAAAGGGGGAGAAATGGTGATTGATTTGTTTACTTATTTTACACACACACACACACACACACACACATATATATATATATATGTAATGACCCGACCTTTGGTAGTTTATTTTTATCTCGAAATGCTGTCATTTGAATGATTGTGGTGACCCGGGAGTAGTGGAATCGTGGACCGGGTCATTCTAATGAGAGGTTCAGTTACAAACGTGCAAAAGTGGATGAAAGAAACCGACTGGCCTTCACTATTTTGGTCATACCTTTTGCTACAAAATGAATTTTGATGAGATACTAGAACTATTGGAAATAAGACTTCGGGGGCTTTGATTGGGATTTAAGAACGGCCCTATTTCGAGTTCGGATGAAAAAGTTATGCTCGTTCGAAGTTTGGCCACTATTGTAGGTCGCTCGAGCGGTGTTCGCTCGAGCAGTGTTCGCTCGAGCGAACTTAAGACCGCTTGAGCGGTGTGCCGTTTGACAGACTGCTTTATTTCGCATTTTTGAGGCTTGTTTTGGGTATTTTCTATACCCTATCATCTCTCTAACACCTTATACAAACTTATGGCAGCGCCTAAGGTTTGGAATGAGCATTTGGAAAGATTTTGGGCCTTGTTTGGTAAGTTTTATCTTGATTTCTTCCTTGGATTCAAGCTTTTTCCCTCATGTTCTATGTTTTCACCAATTCAAACATTGTTTTAGGTGGTGGCTAAGATGGGGTCCTGGGGAACTCGAGAGGGGCCGACTTGGGGCTTCTCCTTCGACATTGAGATAGGATCTACCCTAACCCTAGAATAAAATGCTTATTGTGTGATGATTTTTGGGTTTGTGTAGGGTTTTAGTCAAAAACCCTAGATGCCTGGACCTAGATCCGAAAATTTGAGATTCTAGGTGCATGAAACTTGATGTTTAGTTAGTTTTTATGTGTGAGAATGATGTTTAGAGTATATGTATCTTGCTAATTTGATAAAAAACCATGAATTGGTAAAAATCTTGTTTTAGGGTTTTCGGTGGATTTTGGGTAAAAACCTAGAATTCGGGGTTTTTAGTTTCTAAGACCTAGAATATGTAATTGATGATACTTATATGTAATTATGATCATTAGTGACCCAATTGCATGTGGTTTTCGTGGAAATCCCTAAAGATTGAGCTTATGGGATTTTTGGCTAAGTCATAGTACTTAATTACCATGTTGATGCTTGTTGGGAAGCTAAAGTCATACTTGAAGGTCACTTCCTTTATTTGGTGAAATCCATATGTATGAGTGATATGAGATTTTAGCTAAGTATTGGTTTATGGTTATACGTAAGTGTAACTGGAGGTTAATTGCTAACCTAAGTTACCTAATTGATAGACTGGTGTATGTATTATGGATGGTTGAAATCCCAATTGTGTGTGATTCACATTTTGAGGTTGAAATTCATAAGTGTTGATAACACTAGACCTTTTGGCTAAGTGTAGATGCCAATGAGTGTTTGATGGCTAAATATTGATGGAAGAGTTGGATGTTGGTTAAGGCCGTCTCCTTGATATAGTCATGTGTGTAGAGGCATAAAACTCTAAAACACTTAAGTACGATTTAAAGTCTTGGCTTGAGGACTTGTTGGGTTGGTATAACTTGAGACTTAGGGTTTTTAACACATAGTTTCCAATTGTGTTGTGCGGTTTGTAGTTAGGGAGGTTTGAGGCCAATAGCTTGTAGCCTGTGATCTTGATGTGTGGTTAGCAACTCATAGGACTTGAGGCTCATGATTTGTAGCTTTAGGCTTGTGACGTGCTACTTGTAGTTTGAGGTTACCTTAGGCTCACGATTTGGGGCTTCTCCTTCTTATTTATGTTGTACGGGTTATAGGTGCTATAGCCATAGATGGTCATGATTGCATGTTATTGGATAAGCCAAAACTTATCATTGATTGAGAGTTTTGTTATGCAATGATAATATAACTTTGCATTGCATGTGACTTGTAGAGGGTGTTAGCAACATGTGTGTTGTAAGATAGATAGGCCTAGGCTTATCTTTCATGTCGGATTTAGACTATGTAAGAATATTATCATTTGCATTGTAAATAACTTGCTAAGGTTATTGAGTATAACCATGGTTATGATGGCTTAGTGGAAGTCCAAAAGGGGGGGACCCACTCCTTTGGTCGTGGACCATAATTTGGGAATGACTTCGTGGAGGTCAACAGGGGGACCCACTCCTTGGTCGCGGACCATAAGTTGGGAATGACTTCATGGAAGTTAGTAGGGGGACTCACTTGATCGGCACTCAAAAGTGATGATTTAGACCTGTTAATTTACACTGAGTTAGTCCCTTTTTGTTATCTAATATGTGTTTTTGTAGTATTTTTGTGTATAAGACAGGAATTGGAGGAGTGACGTAAAATAGCCGTAAAATAGCCACTTTAGCAACAAATTCAACACAACCGAACGAAGACCATAAGAACCTACAAATTCCTTCCGGACGCTCTTTATCCACCGTCTCGACGCTTCCACCGTCACGATGCCAATCAGTCGACCGTCCCGATGCTGTCCGTCGTGGTGCCCAAGCAAGTTCCGTCCGGCCGACGTCTTTCGCTGACTGTCCCAACGCTCTGAAATAGGAAACTGATGTGTCCTCCACGCAATTACGTCCAGACGCCAGACGCCCACCGTCCGGACACCCCGTGTCAAAAGTTGCTAAGTTTGAGGATCCAGAAAACTATAAATAGTACCCCTTGTATTGTGTTTTAAGCATTCAATTCAATAGTTAGGTATTGAGTCACATTCTCTTATATTTAGTAGTACGCAGTTTCGGCCACCCGGGCCAAGTCACATTTAGAAAGTCTAAACCTCGTCGAAGAGCTGCCGATGACGATCGACATCAACTTGACGATGGAGCTCCACCCGACCATGAGTGGCTAAGTCCCTTCCTCCGCCTCGGGTGACGATAAAGCCGTAACTTGGTAACGTAGAAGTAGATTAATTCTGTACTTTATTTATGCTTTGTAATCAGATTGTTATGCAATAATAGCATTTTTCTAATTAATTGAATTCCCGTTTAAGCTTTCTGTGATTGCATTAAATGAATATTGCATGATTGTTTTAATTGTTCGAATATACAAATTTGAGATAGCCTATGTCATGGATAAAACAGACCGTACTCCGGACGGGCCGTAATCTTGGATAGACTATGCCGTATTTGTAATTCGGGATTTTGAAAGTACAACCCGAGATACGCTATGCTCCGGATAGGGAATGCCTTGTTGAAATCAAAATCTATCTTTCTTGGATATCCATATCGGTCATGTCACGATATGATTTAATCTGATTCAAAGCTGGATAAAGTATGAATTATATCGAAACTAGATTATCAAATAACGGTGGATTCTAACCCTGAGGTGGAACTCTTCTGATAAATTACATTAACTATCATTTTAATTGTTTAGTTATTTTACTGCTGAAAGCTATTTTTCACAACAAATCCAAGATTTACTCTCTTTTTTCTAAATTAAATAGTTTAAATATTTTCTTAAACAAAATAACTCATTTTTCCTGTGGGATCGACACTGGACTTACTACTTACTATCCAATTCGTAGTGAATCTTGATAAAATAAATAAAATAAACTGTAGTCAAACCGCGATTAATGACTAAGCGATTTGGTAACATTACAAATACAGTATGTTGACATACACTAAGCGCCAATGCTAGATTTTCCATAATTTATGTATTAAATTGTCTAGATCATTATCCTACTTTCATACATGCATCTTACATGTTCTCTAAGATATAAGAAATGAAATGTGTATGTGGATGTACTCAATGGGTGAGCAATACCTTATGCGATATTCGGGACAAGTCTGTTGAGTGTAATCTGGACGGAAGACCTAAATTCAAGCACCTGAAACCCTGAATCCTAAATAAATATACAAACACAAAGATTTTGAAGTGAACCCGAAAATAACCAATTATACTAACATTATGTTTATATGGAAAGACATGAATAAAGGGAATCTGATACGGAAGATCTGAATTATGTTATTATTCGTCACGTTTTGGTCCAGTTGGCTTACTCGTAATGCCTTGATTTTCTGCCCAGAACGCACAACTTGGATTGGAGTTGCAGACTTAGCCAAGCTCAGTGCTCCTACCTGGATCAAGGCGTGCATCGAATCCAATGCATGGATGGTCAATGAATTCCTATACAATATCGAAACTGTCAAATAGATGGATTTTCGTTGGAATAGTGCAGTACGATTTGTCCAAGTAGTTGTGAGTGTAGTCCCTTGTGTTGCTCGCGGTTTTCCCTGAATAAAAATTATTTCATACTTCATTTTTCCTCGTTAGAGCTATTCGGCTTTCAAAGATATTTTTATTTTTTCAATAAAAAGAAAAAAAAAATTGCACTCATTCTCTCAAAGATTAGTAAAAAGTGTGAGCTCGGGTAAATACAATTTTCCAAATCACATGAACTCTTGTAACATTCTGGTTATTGAATCATGAGGGGGCAGGACGGTTTGCTCTTAAACAGTCACTAGTTTGAATCATCTCAAGGTTGTTAAAATTAATGCATTTGGTATTTTTGTAATTGTTTTATTTTTGCATGTCCTTTTGTGTCATTTTGTATGTTTTAGTTGGTTCTAGAAACAAAAGAAAAAGGAAGGTGGATAGTCCCTAAGCATTGTTGCTTCGGGAGTAAAAAAAAAAATTAGCAGCTGGATTTTGCTTCTTCTTTTTGTTCTAGAAAAAAGAAGGCTCTCCCCTGTTTTGTTCCTGTTCAGAAAAAAATAGCAGAACCCTCCGTTTGTTGTATCAAAAAAAAAAGGGAGTCGCAGCCCCCTGTTTGGTGATTCTATTCTGCAAAAATAGAAGCCTCCTGTTGGTTGTTTTAAAAAGAAAACAAAACAGCCCCATTTCGTTGTTGTTCTTCCAGTTTTGCTGCCATTGGTTTTTTTTTTTTTTTTTTGTTTTTGGAGTTAAATTTTTTACTACATTTTCTTGGCACTCAAAGCCAACGAAGTGGCATTAGAGCTTGGTGGATCAAGAACAAGTCGGGAGTTCGGATTTGAGATAGGAAAACAAACCCTGGCGAAAATTAAAGTGATGGCAAGTTCAAGCAACCAAAATATGGGAGCACAACAATCTCCATTTTCATTCTTTGATGGTGAGAAGTATGATTTTTGGTGTGTAAAGATGAACCCTACTTATTTCGGA
>JAULLG010424401.1:0-10468 GCA_035668355.1 Sarracenia leucophylla
TGGACTTCTTTACAAGATGTTAGTTTTTCTATAACGTATGCAATCCCTGGCCATTCTCACTGTATGTTGGATAATGAGGCCGATTTCAAGGCAATGTTGGCACTTATGGGTAGTGTTGTAGGTAGCACAATTGACCTTAATATAACAGAGAATATAAATGGTGCCCAAATTGTTGATTACAGTTATAGTAGTCCGGATGGTAGTGTTGATAGTATTGTAGAATGTGAGCAGCCATAGAGAATGGATTATAATACTGATGTTGACCTTCTGCCTAGTTTTAGTTCAAATAAGCAAAAAGCTTTATTGTCGACTGCTTGGGTGAATTGTATTAGCCATGTTGGACAGAAATTTGAAGGAGGAGCGAATGAATTCTGTATTGAATTGTCTAAATTTGTCGTAGGATGTGGTTTTGAATTTCGGTATTTTAAAAACGATAAGACGAGAGTCACAGCACATTGTGCATATAGGGCGTCAAGGGGTTGTATGTGGATTGTAAATGCTAGAGCATATGGTGCTAATGGTTTCTTTTACATACGTAAGTTTGACAATATACACACGTGTGGAGCCGATGTACGCACGACAAATAATGCACACATGAAATCTTCATTGGTATCTAGCATTATTGTTGATGAAGTACGTTGTACGCCCTCCAAGAGGTCTATTGATGTTGTTAGAGAAATGAAGGTTAATTATGGGGTGGACATTAGTTACTACCAAGGTTGGTTGGGGGTTGAAAAAGCTAAGGGTGATGTATACGGCGACTACCGTAATTCATATAACGAGTTGCAATGGTATGTTGATGCGGTGCTTTCTTCAAATCCGGGGAGTTATGTTCATCTTGAAAATTGCCCAAATAGTAGGCATTTCAAAAGACTATTCATTGCATTCCGAGCTTGTATTATGGGTTTTAAGTATTGTCGTCCCTTACTATTTCTTGATGGAACCTTTCTAAAAGGACGTTACAAGGGGAACTTACTCGTTGCTACAAGCAAGGATGGGAATCAAGGTCAGTTATTTGACTGCAGTATTTTTGTTTGTCAATTTTATTGTACCAGTACATGTGTGACTGCTGCCAGAGATACATGTAGCTCTTATTATATGACTGCAGTCTTATAGTGCCTACTTCAACTGCTACATGTATGTCTGCAATTACATACAGTAATGCATGTGTTACTGCTTCTACTGCTACGTGTATCTCTGCAATTACATGCACTACTACATGTGTTACTGGTATTTGAATCTAGTATTTTTTTCTTACATAATTCATGGTACTTCTGAGTTTTGAATGTCTATTTCTGGTTTTGGTTTGCAATTTTATTGTTGCAGTACATTTATGACTGCTGGAAGTGATATATGTACCTCTTAGTACCACAATGCAGTATTATAGTGCCTGTTTTAACTGGTAGATGTAGCTCTGCAAACATATACCATATTATATGTGCTATTGCTTCAGCTGCTACATGTATGTCTGTAAATATATGGACTGTTACATTTGTTAGTGTACCAACTGCTACATGTATCTCTGTCAATATAGACAATATTACATGTGTACATGGTTCAACTGCTACATGTATCCCTGCTAGTATATTGCTGTCGTATAGCATGACTGCTTCAAACGTTACATGTATCTGTGAAATTATTTTTGAAGCACTACAAGAATGTCTTCTTAGAACAAAAGGTTTTGGTTATTAGTATGCTAATTGAAGTTTATGTTCCAGGGTTGTTTCCACTATGTTTTGGTATTGTGGACTCGGAAAATGAAGATAATTGGCATTGGTTCCTAAAGCATCTTCGTAATATTGTAGACATTGATCGGCAGATTTCATTTGTTACTGACCGTAACGCTGGCCTAATTGAGTCACTTCCCAAGGTGTTTCCGTCGTGCTTCCATGCTTTTTGCTTGCAACATTTGAAGAAGAACCTGAGAAACCAGTTGAGTGGTACCCCCAATGGCTTTAGGGAGAAGCTTGTTCTGTTGTTCACAAAGTGTGCATATGCTCCAACAGTGGAGATTTTTACAAAGCTGAAATTTGAGCTGGAACGTGAAGGTGGAAGGAGAGTTCAACGCTTTCTTCAGGACTTACATGTTGAGAATTGGACCAATGTTTTTTTCCGTGGGTGTCGATATGGCGAGATGTCATCAAATGCTGTGGAGTCGTTTAATAGTTGGATTGGTGAGGAAAGAGAATTGCCCATTACACAAATGATTGACAGAATACGGCTGAAAATAATGAATCAGATGTCCACTCGAAAAAGTAAAGCTGAAAGCTGGAAAGGGCTTATATGCCCCAAGATTGATTCGGTGTTGGAGGACGCGTTTCAAGAGGGTCGAGCATGGGTTGTTAGTGTATCCGATGGCAATATATATGAGGTGCATTCATCCCCTTCAGTTTCAGTTGATTTGAAGGAATGTACTTGTTCATGTGCACAGTGGCAAGTAAATGTTTTACCATGTGCACATGCAATTACTGCTATTAAGAAAAGTGGGAAAGAATTATCTGACTATGTCGATCCATCCTTTTATGTTCAAACATTTGCAGCCTCCTATGCGGATTCTATTGCTCCTATACCTACTGTTTGGAAACCAAGTGACACGGAAATTAGTAACGAACAGATCCTTCCTCCATTGACACGGAAACAACCTGGTAGGCCGAAGAAAATGAGGATCCCATCTAGAGGTGAAAATGTGAAGCAAATCAAATGTAGTCGTTGTGGCAAATTTGGGCATCATAATAGAAAATCTTGTAAAGAGCCATTAATGGACTAGTTGTTTTCATGTATTACTAAGGCTGGGGTATGCCCCTTTGATTTTTTGTAATTTCTTCAAATTTTATGGTTATTATAAACATTTGCTTAATAATTACGTTTACTTTTGTTCAAGTTTTGTCCATTCCATTTGTGTTCGTAATCATTTGGATTCCTAAATGTATGTCTCCCATTCAATGTCTTTTCTGCATTGCTAAACAAATTCAGCACTGCTACTGCAGGAAAAACTGTAGCACTGATTACAACTGATGTTTATTTTGAACTCAATTGCAGGGATACATGTATCCCTGCACTAGACCCTCATGTAGTTCAATTTAATTACAATGCACATGGTATATTTACATGGTATAATTTTTTCAGGGATACATGAATCCCTGCAATATACACTCTGGTATTCCAACTCAAGTGTGGTTGCTATTACAAACATATTTAATTATGTTGTTGTTTACCATTCAATTGTAGACCTACATGTTTCACTGCATTAAACCACTCAATGTCTTGTAACTGATTTCATGCATGTCAGCCATCACATAGGAGCAACATGTGACAATAACCATTGCTTCACTTTTCATTGTAGTGCAAAACAAATTCAGCACTGCTACTGCAGGGAAAGCTGTACCACTGATTACAACTGATGGTTGTTTGGAACTCAATTGCAGGGATACATGTATCCCTGCACTAGACCCTCTAGTATTTCAATTTAATTACAATGCACATGGTATCATTACATGGTGTAATTTTTTCAGGGATACATGTATCCCTGCAATATACACTCTGGTATTCCAACTCATTTTGTTTTGCATGCAAACCATTTGTTTTGCATGCAAACGATTTGTTTTGCTAATCAGTTACAAGGCAGTGAATCATGTATCAAAGCCTACATTACATACATATACTCCCTTGACATTGCACATACTTTGCTGGTTTTTTGCCATAGATTGGACTGTTTTACCATGCATTGACTACTTATACCAATGCTTCACTTGGGGATTCAACCATTTTTTATGCTAATGCAATACCCAAAACAACATGCAATCCCCACTTCATTTTAATGTTGATTTTATTTGTAAATCAATCACAGGGATACATGTATCCATGCAATATACGATGTGGTATTTTGATTCAATTGCAACACTACATGTACTCATCCTTCGAATTTGGTGATATTTAAGTTCTGTAGTATTCAATTGCAGTGCTACATGTACCTCTGAAATTCTATTATTCAACTATGCATTTATTTTGACGTTGCACATACGTGTCACAAAAAGATAGCTGCAAAATGTGGCACTGCCAAAATTGGCCTGATCTAGTTGCTTGATTGTTCCCATACATGGACTGTTTTGCCATGCATTGACTACTTATACCATGGAGCATGGATATAATTGGCAATACTTGCAAACATATGAGCATGTATATAATTGGCAATACTTGCAAACATATGAGCACTGCTAGTGCAGGGCAGCCAATGAACCCAGAAAATGAACACAATAAACCCAAGGCACATTTGACATTGCACATTATTGCAATTTCAATTCTACTGACATATTTTCTTAGTTCATTCAATGGCTTCTGCTGGTTGTCAAGAAAAAACATGTATAATTGCATTTAACTAGGATGTTATTTAACAATTCGTTGCAGTGATACATGTATCCATGCAATATACCCTCTGCAATTGGCCAAATCCAATTTGTGATACATGTATCACAAATTTTCATCAAAACAATACCACAACAACAAAAAAATGTCCTACATTAATGCAGAAGTCAAATTCAATAGCAAATTTATACAAATTGTAATCAAACCAACTATACCCAGGCCATAATTTCTTATTCAATCATAAGTACGACATATTACAATCAACTTCGAGACCATTTCTGAGATAACCAAATCTGTTTGTACATTTGAAACACATTTCAAAGTTTTTTGTAATGTAATTCATAAACTATTAATGGACCAGTTCCAGTGCTCGCCCGTGCCCTTGGATGAACAAATGGACCATCTCAACCCGGAACATTTGGCAATCTTCATGATCAAATCCGCTTTTAATATCTTCATTCTTCATATATTGTTGCATAATGTAGCATACAATTATGCCACAATCAAGTTTGCACTATAAATCAGTCCATCAGTTAAATGATACACGTTAAATTGCAGTTTTTTAAAGTTTTGTTGCAGATAATACTCTATAACATAAACAAATAACTTACGTCCCAATTTGTTGCTGCGGAGCATCTTTAACTGAAATTATCTTCGTTGGATTACTAGAAGTTGCTGCTGCCTTGCATAAAAAACACTCAACATAGTCTTTCTACAAAAACAAGTACGTGCAAATAGTTAATGATGTACTGCATATATTTCCGGTACGCGTTTATACAAAGTTTACGTACCACTTTTTGCGACATGTAGCAATGTGAGTCCCTCCCCCGCCGTGGCCTTAAGGAATTATAGTGCTTCCACTCATTCACCTCACTATCGTATATCAAGAGTGTCCAGTGATTCTTGTGGATAATGGGAAAGATTAGGAAGCGACATGTGCTAGCCTCGGTCATATGTTTGTTCAAGTGTAGTTCCATCATGCTTTCCTTTTTGTTTTCCACAAATTTCTACATCATATTCACCAAATAACAAAAAAAAAAAAAAGAAAATGAAAGATAGCTATACTTCACTTGCAGACTATTGATAATCAAAATCTTTTACAAAGTTGAAAATATATTACCATGGTCAGGCTGCTGAAAATAAAACATCTCTTATCCGGTAAAACACCTCCACTCTTGTTCACCATAAGGTACTCACCAAATGCATCTATAAGCTGTCAAAGTGAAACATGGATCCATATTAAACCCAAAACAATTCACACAAAAAACTAACATTTTATGTCTATTACTCACAAAACTTACATTGCTTGTTATGCTTGCGTCCATTATAAGGTCTTTGATATCCTCAACAAATAAACAGCTATTGTAGCAATCCGAACGCCAGACCAATGTACTGTCCTCAAAATTAAAAACATTGTTACTATCATTTATTTCGTAAGTTTTTAAAGACCACGCACAAAAGATACATGTATCTCTGCAGGTACATTTCAGTATTTTTGTATGACTATTTCAAAGGATACATGTATCTCTGAACATTATGTGCAGTTTTACATAAATGACCGTTTACAAAAAACTTTACAAGTATCAATTGTTTGTGAAGTGGTACATGTCTGCTTTTATTTTTAAATTTAATGAAGTTTACCTGCCCTTTGCATTCTCCCATATCGCTTTGAGTAGTTGCTTGTCCAAATCATCCATCTTCTGGAAAAGCTCACTGTCTTCATCTAAAGGAGGCAAGGTTTTATTGTTTTGTTGGTCATCACTCTGTACAGGTTCAACCACAACAAGTGCACTTTCAGGATTGTCAACCTTCATTCGTTTCTGCTTTTTATCATTATAAACGTAATCTGGTTGCTTGTTCTCCTTCCTGCTCTTTGTCTTGATTTTCCTTATCATTGAGTTTGGCTTCTTAGTGTCAGACGCTGCATGTTGCGTAGCTTCATGCACAGTCTTCAAATTCTCAGACGCTGCATGTTGAGCAGCTTCATGCACAGACTTGAAAGTATCAGTCGCTGCATGTTGAGTAGCTTCATGCACAGCCTTTTCAATCAACATATTCTCCAGTTGATCATTTGCCGCTTCAAGCTCTTCGATGGTTGTCTTCAATGCACGGATTTGTTCGTCTTTTTTTTCATTCAATTCCTTCTCTACTTTAACAGCTTCTTGTAAGCTGCAAATCTCATTATTCATCTTCTCAATTAGTTCAGCATTCACATCCTTTTTGTCACTAATGTGCTCTTCCTTTCCTACACCTTCGCTTTTTGTTTCCTCAGTATCTTCTTCCATGCTTTCTTCACCCTCGGCATCACCATCACCATAACCAATGTTGTCCAATCCTAAGTCGAACATATCTGTCGTGTTCAAAGCCGGTCTTCGTTCACTTGTTTCACAATCAGCTTCATTGTTAACCTACAACACATTTTCAATAAATGTGCTTAGATGACATGTGCCTAGATGAAATAAATACACAATTTTTATGTAAGTGTTACATGTATCACTGTGCACAGATTCCATATACATCATCTTTTCCACTAGTAGTGATACATGTATCACTTTGTGTTGTATGCTGAATACAATTACAAACTGCTTCTACTATGCTGTGATACATGTATCATACAAGACATATGTCTCCCAAAACAGTAATACAATATTCCACTTGACAAGATGTACCTCTATATGATCACTTTCATCCACCTGGACTAGATCATAAAACTCTTTTTCCTCGGGGGATGCAAGTAGCTCTCCATCAAAAATCTGCAACAAAGCATGGTTACATTGATATAAAAATACAAAGCACAAAACCAAATGTAATTGATATAACAATAAAACTAGTTAAATTATTGCACATACCTCATGTCCTTCCAATGTAGTCAATCTCCCATTCGCAAGCTTTTTGTGCAATCTTGATAGATCCCATTTCATAAGCCGTGGGATACTGACTGTTGTGTCCGCATTGATAATATTCGCATGCTCACAAACCCAGTACTACAATAGGAAACTGAATATATAAGTAGATTGATCATACTAAACATAGAAGTAGCAGATACATGTAGCAGATGGTGATATTAATTGAATATGTATAGTACAAAAAACATCGAACATACCAGTAGAAGTATCACACAGCCAGTGATCTTTTGAGGTTCCTTCATATTCTTCTCCATAGACGATATCAGTCCCTTTTTAATACTTTCAGCCCAATCATACTTTTGCATTGTATTCAAGTCCTCCATGTGTCGCATATAGCTCCATCCTATTGTGTTTGAACTTGTTGGAAAAAACAAGTTGACACACAGCCACATGCATAATAATCTGACCACATCCTCCACATCTGCCTTTTTTTTCTTTTTTACTAATAGCTCCACTAAAGTCCTAATTTCTGGAGCAGATAATCTATCAGCTTTTATTTTCCTCCTCCTCACAATGCCAAGTTCTTCTTTATTACAATATGCTGTGTTTATTGTTTCGGTTCCACAATTAATACCAAATATCATTTTTATCTCATTTGTTGTTATTTTCAGGTCCTTTCCACCTACGTTGAAAACTCCTTTCCTGACATCGTATAGCTGTACAATTGCAGCCACATCCTCATCTGACTTCATCACTTTTGTACTAACCAGATTCTCATTTCGGACGGCCTCAATCAATCTCCAAAATGGTGTTACTTTGAGCAGTCTCTCATGATCCGTGGTCAGATTTATAGACCTTAAGAGTCTTAAAATTGATACCAGATTGCACCTGTATCTGTAGTGCACCTTAGGATTTGAACATTCTGCATCAGCTAAAGGAGATTTTACTTTTGGTCCCATTGCACACTGGATTCAAACAAACATATGTTGTTAGTACAATGCAGTGCTACATGTATCACTTCAATGTAAAGTGTTTGCATCAGACAGGTATTACACAGAGATACATGTATCCTTCCATCACATTACTGCTAACCATTTGTTATGTAGTATTGAATCACTGCTACCACTGCTACACTGCTACATGTATCTCTGTGCTAACAAACAATATTACTTGTGTAGTTGGTTCAATTGGGAATGATATATGTACCTCGTAGTAACAAAATGCTGTATTATAGTGCTTGTTTCAACTGCTAGATGTAGCTTTGCAACATTATGCAATTTTTTTTTGTGTAGTTGCTTCAAATGCTACATGTGTATCTACAAATATATACACTATTATATTTGTTCATGTGCCAAGTGCTACATGTATCTCTGTACATGTAAACAAAATTGAATGATTACAGGTATCAAAATTGTGATACAGGGATACAATTGTGATACATGTAGCACTTCAATGCTACATTTTTACATTATCCACATAGAAACCGATAACGCAGGCATACAATTGTGATACAGGGATCACACCATTACCTGATAAAAGAATAATTACAGGTATCAAAATTGAAAACAATAACTACGTTCTATGCTTGTGGTACACGTATCACTCAATCACTTGTAAAAGCATGACTAAATGTTTAGAACATTACGAATGCTACATGTACCCTTTCGCAATTAGATGTTTACACTGCACGACATTTGTATCAGTTCAACAATACGAATGCATTAGCATACCATCCTACAAAAGCACAACCGATACATGTTTACAACAATACGAATGCTACATGTACGATTTCGAATGCTACATGTATCACTACAGCACATGTACCATTCGCCACTTACCCTTCGTGTGATACGGGTTTACACCATTACGAATGCTACATGTTTCAAAACACATTTTATACAGGTATACATTCAAAAACAGTAAGTTAGGGTTACATTTGTAATACGTGAATCTTGCGCAGATGGATATCAAAATTGGAAATAATAACCTAGGTCTACAATTGTGATACACGTATCACTACAGCTATTGCTAAAGCGTGAATACATGTATCAAATTTCCAACATTAACTAAGGTTTTCCATTGTGACACTCGTATCACTCCACGAATTGAAAAGCATGACTACATTGCAAAGTAAACCTTACCAGAGATGTATCCGTCTGCGCAACCTTCGCTTTTGTTCTATTCCAATGAATATTCCCTTCTCTTCCCCTGCTTTTGCCGAACTAAAACCCTTGCTCAATGATCTGATTTCGCGACTCGTTAATGATACGATTTGGAAGGATATTAGGTTTCCAAATTAACTTCGCCTCAACGATACGAGTGAAATCGATTTTCGGTAAGGATCAAATCGAATATGTCGACTTCCTAATATTACGGATTTCAATTCGTAAGATGCGCGCAATTTGTTCGGTTTCTTGTAACGGCATGCCACGTTGGAAATCAGGGGCAATTTCGGTAAGTTGGAAAAGTTATGGGAGTAAAACTTCTAAAAACATATGCGTGGGTCTAAAACTTCTAAAAACCCAAAAAATGGGTCCAAACCCTAAAAAAATTGAGTAAATTATGCTACTCTCCTTTGAGGTATGTATCAAATACATTCAATCGTACACATTTTAAAAAATCACATCGTCACTTTGTGACATTTGATTTCGTATTTCATATTTATTCATACCTTTAAATTTTCGTTAGTCAATTATTTGTTAACTATGATGTCACCTTTAGCAAAATTCTTTCATATTTACCCTTGAGAGAGAAAATAGTACAATCCGTTAGGGTAGTTCCACGGTTTAAGATTGTCAGTGGGACTAGTAAATCTAGAAATCTTTTGTTCGACTCCTATTGAAAGCACCATGACTTAACCGATACATGTAGTTTGCAGGTAATTACAGGTATCAAAAGGTTTTACGCCTTAGAGATGGGTCCAAAAGACCATGCTTCGATGGTTCCTCCATTACAAAAAATGTGCATCATGTTTAAAACATTGTACGTTACTGAACTTTCACGGTTAGTAGAAATTTGGCAAAAAATTAACAATGTTTAAAACATTTTGTTTCATTTTATTAATAAGCTGGCGCTAAATAACAATAAAAAAAATAGACAAAATTAACTAACATCACAAATTTTAAACAAAAGTAACTAACATCACAAAATTTAAACTTAATTTTCAATTACTCTAATTCAATTTATTATGCTTATTTTTTAACAACTTTTGATTATATAAGGAAAAAAATCGCTGACATTTAAAAAAGATTATTTAGGAT
>JAULLG010425502.1:0-11382 GCA_035668355.1 Sarracenia leucophylla
GAAAATCTATATAACTATATGCCAATTGATGTAGTAACAAGTAAAAAGGGTAACTTCACAGTCTTTTTTCTTTGTAGGCATCAAGGGAAAACCAAAAACTTGATGTATGATATAACCTACAGTTCAAACCTATGAGGTTGCATGTAGTAGTTAGAGAGCACTAGTCGTACCAAGTGAATAAAGTTGGTACTTAAAATAGAGTCCGAGAGAGGTTAATTCGCTTGGCTTGAACCACGACACATCGTGAAGCCAAGGTAGGCAGGTAGCAAAGCATGTTAAACAGTTAAAGTGCACTCCAAAGATCACTACACAAAGTCAGCAACTTTGTTTTGTTCAGGGTTGGTGGTTCAAATTTCCTAATTTACTCATCCTATTGCCGTACCAGATCAGCAGGGGAAAAAGGGGTTGTTATCAGCAGAGTTGCAAATAATGTTGCAAGCCTGCCTCAGTTTCTGTACTGGCATCTAGTCTAGATACATCAATTTCGGTTTAATGAACAAATAATCACACCAGTTACTGATAAAGAAAAAAAAACAATATTAGACTGCAGAACATTGTAACCAAAGAAAGGGTGCGCACTATATTAACTATATACTCAATTATTTTCCAAAAAGGTAAACCAGAATATGTCATGATTTGCATTGTCTTTTGTTGTATGCTAATCATAGAAATCAGCAGCAAACAATTACCAATTTACCAAGCACATCCCAATTCACTTCTCTAACTGATAATCAAGCACTGGATAGAACACAAGAAGCATTATTAAAAAGTTACCAACACACACACACACACACAAAGGATTGATCGAAGATTGATATGAAAAAAACAATTGATTTGTTAGAAATCTATTAGGAATCTTTTCAAATTATGTTACTCTCTTTTCTTTGTACAGCTATTTTAGGGTTTGGAAATGGAATCATAGATCCTTAGTTGTTCTCATATATGATAAAATGATTTCTGTTGTAAAACTTATTATTACTGGTAAAAAAAAAATAGCCATGAAAATGGATGGAAACTGAAGAATGTTAGGAATATTGCTATCTATCTACGGTATCTACCCATACATGGGAAAGAGATCTTCCGCATAATATTTTTCCCACGGCATGTTTGTAGAATTCCTTTGACGTCCATGCAACCTTAAGGATGAGATGCAAAAGAATACAAACAAAATTTGTTCTCACATCTTATGACCTTTTGTGCACCTAAAAATTGCTAACTTAGAGCAAATCAATGGGAACATTGGCCTAGTTACTCAACATCAGTTCGGATACCAAACAACAATCGCAATCAAAAGGGTAACTTCAGCTGCCATGGAATTAACAAAACAACAATTCATTGACTTCAGCTGCCATGGAATTTTCTGCATTCTGTTGAAAATCTATATAACTATATGCCAATTGATGTAGTAACAAGTAAAAAGGGTAACTTCACAGTCTTTTTTCTTTGTAGTCATCAAGGGAAAACCAAAAACTTGATGTATGATATAACCTACAGTTCAAACCTATGAGGCTGCAACCAAGATATTTACCCTACATAGCTGCATCCATAATTATCAAGAAATAAAATCACAGTTTGTAGTATAACAATTAGCTCAATCTATGAAATATCACAAGCATAAACATATAAACTATTTACAATAAATTTATTATACTTTTTTATGAAGCATAAACAATCATGTCTGCCACTTAAAAGGTAACACCTTCCTATTATATCATACTCGAAACATGAATGCTGTTCATTTAGTTACAATGTCTGATATATAATGTTGTGTAACAAAGCATAACAGATGTTATATCAAAATGATGCTATCCACATTCCACAATAGTCAAACATATCACTGAATTGGCTGTAAGGAGATAAAATATCCAAAATACTCCTGCCTGTTTCACTAAATTTTATGGTGTCAAACTTGGAGACCAAATAAACAGGAGTTTTGTGTTTTGGGGCCAAAATGAGTGTATTGCCCTTACGTTTTTTACAATCACCGAATCAATATAAAAGAAAGTAATCATAAAGGTGTATACAAAGATAACAAGAACGATATTTGTATAAATCTATCTATATGTAATGTGTTTGAGCACCCTTGTGATGGACTCATGCTCATCTCACTACATTTTAAATTGCATAATTTTCCCCTACACTATTGCTTTTCTGGTAGTTAGCACCAATCAAATCTATATCACAGAATGCAGGAAGTTGTTACAAATCAGAACGCATCACCTTCCCGAGGAAGCTTCAATTCCACGCACTCGGGGCACGTGCAAAAATAATTAAAATGAGAGAGAAACAAATAATACAAAAACTATTACTTAAAATCAGAGGAAGCCAAATTTTTCACTGAAATCTATACTAGCCCTAGTTAATGTCTGAGAGACTGACTATTCTATATCTATTTTCCTGTTTAGCAGTGAATGAAAGATGCAATGAAGCATGCTTATCATGTAGATTTTCATAACAAAGAAATAAATAAGAAGTCAGAAATACGTAAATATCCCACAAAAGTCTGTCCAAAAAGTATGTTTTTCTACCTTTACTGGGTATGAAAGGACATAATGAAACTCTTTTTTTTTATCGACATAATGGAAGTCTAATTCATAAATAAAGTTCCCTTTGATAGGCAGCAAAGTGAAAAGAACAGACAAGCACACATTGAAAATACTATGATTTTGTATCCAGTTTCTTTCCAAAAGTTACTTGGCACAACAATAACAATTAACGATGCACCATCAAATAAAGTAATTGAGATCAACATAAGAGCATACACATTGCTACAGTATCATTCACAGTATCTATACAGAGTAAGACCACCCTCAGCATGTTTTGTCTCTCATAGGCAAAGCATCAAACACCATGTGTGCGTGCAGAGATACCTACATAGTATCTATACACACTCTGTGCGGAGACAGAGAAAGAGAGAGAGAGAGAGATAGAGGGAGAGAGAGAGAGAGAGAGAGAGAGAGAGAGACTAACACAATATATGATGGGTCGCGATTTCTAGTGGTGCTGGGGCGGCGGCGTGCGGAGGACGGCCTGCGACGTTTTGCGGTGGAGAGCTTACGATAGACAATTAAGAGTTGTGAAACAAGGAAATCATAGCGAGTTGCAGGAGGGAGAGATCAATTGAGAGCCGGCTAGGGTTTGCTATAGTCGGATTGATGGATTGCGAGCGAGGACGATGGATTGCGTTTCGCGAAAAAGAAATTGGGAGACGATCAAATTATCAGGTTCACAAATAAGAATGGGCGTGTTTTGTGGACCGGGTTACCGGGTTTCGGGTCAGGCCATCGGGTTGAGGCGCGGATCCAAGCTTTTAATCGCGATTGTCTTAAACGCGCGATTTAAAGTATTGAAAATTTATCTCGATTTTAAATAAATCGAGATTAAAAATCAATAAAGATCTCGGTTAGCTAGTTAATCAGGATAAATAAATTTTCTTTGTTTTTCGACCTCAATTTTAGAAAGCTCGAGATCTTTTTAATATTTGCAGTGAGATCTTTTACTATTATTGTTGTAGTGATTATATTATGACCATCTGGTTCTTGATATAGATTGCCCCATGTTTGTGGCTTACATTTAGATGATTTCCCTTATGTAGTTCCGCATCTAAATGATTGTCTATTTGTAGGTGTAAGTCGCATTTATGTGTGATTTACCGCCTACGCTCGGTGTAAGTTGTCATTCGTGCGTTCCTTTAGGTAATAAGGAAAACCTTACTATTTATACCCTATTTGCGGCTGACAATTATAAAAAAAAATGCATATGATAATGTCCTTGCATAGGTTTTTATTTAGGGCAAGAGTTTAAATTTGTGACTCCTGGCTAACAAGATTAAGGTTTGTGCTTATGTCTTAAGGTCCAAATAATTTTGGGTTTGCCTTCTAAAGCTCAAGCGGATGATTCATCTCCCTATGATAGGATTTGATTCCGTCTTACTTCTTATCATGCACTTTGTCCCTATGCACCGAGTTCACTATCCACTTTCTATAAGAAGTTAATATGAACTATTTGCTCTTGATGTTAGCCTAAAGATTTTTTCAATCAAGTTTTTATTTGGTTTTGACTATAACAATATATTTATTTGACAATCATGATAAATATATTTGTGCACTATAGCTTTGTCATTAGCCTTACTAATTTGATTATCGGGGATTTGTTAACCCAAAGATTTGTTTGTTATTAATGATTTTCTTGTGTTTGAGAAAATATTTTCAGGATAAATCTAATACGTTAAAGCATAGCAAAAAGTCAAGAGAAGATTGAAGATGTTGAATATCATGAAGATTTTGATTTTGAATATAATAGTTCCAATGAAAGTAACAATGCCAAGAGGAAAGTCTCAAGTTCATAAGTCAAAGAATCGAAGGAATCCAAGCAGCTAAGAAAGGGTCAACACCAAGGATCCGTGATTCAACACATTGACAGACAATAGAGGTTGTGTCGACACCAAGGATAAATGTGTCCACACCGAAGTTCATTTTCTCAAAACCTGAAGTTTCAGAAGCCTTAGTTGACACCAAAGAGACAATGAGTCGACACTAGAGGCACTTCGTACTCTGAGATCAAAATGTGTCGACAGCAATGCAAACATACGTCGACACAGGCCTATATGGAAAAAATGCCATAGAGATCTTGAGTTGACACCAAAGAAGAATGAATCGACAACAAAGTTTCAGATCTCAAATCTAGCTCTCACTAAGTCGACACCTTAGAAAATGAGTCGACCCCAGCTAGCCCTAAATCGATTTCTGTCGACACCCCAGACGTTTGTGTCGACACCTGCGTGACAGCATTCAAAATCCTAAAGCTCCAATGTTCGAATTTTTGAGCATTAAATGCTCCTAACGGCTAGTTTTTAACTCCAATGGCTATATTCTTTCAAAGGCTATATAAGAAGTAAAGGCTATAGATTCCATTAAGGCTGGAGAACCAACACTCAATGTTCTATCACTAAAATCAAGAGAGCACATCTGTCATATTCATTCACTACTCTTTCTCTCCAGTTTCTATAACCCTCTTTATTATTCTCATTGATTGTAAATCATTTGTTGACAGAAAGTGATTATTGTAGTGAGCTAAAATCTGTTGTAATCATCTCGATAAAGAGAAAACAAGCACTGCCTCTGATAATAGGCAGGTTCATACTATAACTACTCAAAGAGCCAGGTTTCGATTCACCTACTCAACCTATCCAATGAGGTTCCACTTCACCCACTAAGGAAGAATAGGTCACGCTTTGCCTACAAAGAAGAGTAGGCTACTATTCACTTGTGAAAAATAATAGGTTTCGATTTACCTGTAAGAATAGTAGGTTATGCCTTACCTACAAAGAGGTCGTGTACTATGGTTTCGATTCACCCAAAGAATTCGATAGTGAATTCCCAAGGTGCTTTGGGGAGTGGACATAGGTCAAGTTGACCGAACCACTATACATCGTTGATCGGCACTCAAAAGTGACAATTTAGACCCCTTGATTTACACTAAGTTAGTCGTGATATGTTATTTAATATGTGTTTTTTTAGTGTTTTTTTGTATAAGACAGGAATTAGAGGAGTGACACAAAACAGCCACAAAATAACCATTTTAACAACAAAAACGATGCAACCAAACAAAGACCGAAAAGACAACACAAGCCGTCCGGATGCTTAAAGACAACTGCTCGGACGCTCATGCCAAACGTCCAGACGCCAGTCCATGACAGTCTTGACGTTCATGACACCAACCGTCCCGACGCTAATACCGATCATCCAGACGCTATAATACCGACCGTTCAGATGCCATGATGACGACCATCCCGATGCTTCAAAATAGGAAACTGACGTGGCCTCTAAGCAATTTTCATTCGGACGCTGGAGCAAAACCATCTGGATGCTCCGAGACCAATTGCTAAATTTGAGGTAGCAAGAAAACTATAAATAAGGCCCTACGCCCTAATTCCAAACCATCTCTCTCTCTCTCTCTATTCAATTCTGATAGCTTCTTTCATATATCCCTTTGGCCCCTGGCCAAGTCACCTCTAGAAGGTCCGAGCCTTGCCAAGGAGCTACCGATGACGATCGACATCAACTTGATGATGGACCACTGCCCGACCATGAGTGGCTAAGTCCCTTCCTCCACCTCGGGTAATGATGAAGCCGAACTTGGTAACATAGGAGTAGATTAGTACTTTATTTTATTTATGCTTTGTAATCAGATTGTTAGTCAACAATATTCTTGAATCCCTTCTGTGGATATTTTCTAATTAATTAAATTCCAGTTTAAGCTTTCTGTGATTGCATTGAATGTGTGTTGTATAACTGTTTTAACTATTCAAATATGCAAATTTGAGATAGCCTATGGCATGGATAAGACGGGTCGTACTAGAATCCTGGATAGACTATGCCATATTTGTGATTCAGGATATTGAAAGGAGAACTTTAGATATTTTATACTCTGGATAGAATATGCGTTGTTGAAATCGAAATCTATCTTTCTTGCATATCCATATCGGTCTTGTCACGATAGGATCTAATCTGAACCAAAGTTAGATAAAATAGGAACTATATCGAAACTAGATTGCTAGGTATCGGTGGATTCTGACCCTGAAGTGGAACTTTTTCTCATTAATTACTTTATCCCTTTTTAATTGTTTATTTACTTTTATTTGCTAAAAACCATTCTTCCAAAATCCAAGATTTACTCATTTTTAGATTAAATAATTTAAACAAAACATTATTCCTTGACATTAAAAATATCACTTTTTCTCGTGGGATCGACCTTGGACTTACTACTATTTACCTAGTTAGTAGTAGATCTTAGTAAAATAAATAAACTAAACTTGTGTACACGTGATTAACGACTAAGCGATAGACTGAACACACCAGTTTTTGGCATCGTTGCAGGGGAAAAGTCGCTTATTTTGTTTAGAAAACTTTTGTTTAAATTATTTGATTTGTTTTATTTTTAGCTCGAGTTTTCGAAATTTTTAGTTTTCTGCCCAAAAATAGAAAATTCTAAATTCTGGAACACCCATACCGTCTGGACGCTATCCTTAACCGTCGGAACGCTGACCTTCGTATACCATTCAGACGCTCTTCCATTTTCGTTCGGATGATTAAAAGAATCTTTTTGTTTGCTACTTCTTATTTATTTCAGTGCTTTTATTGAATGCTTTGTCGTTGCTCTTTGCCTTATGACTTAACACCCTTCGATCCAGAAATAGAAAGAACTTTTAGAGCAAACCTCTACTCGAACCCCTTCCCCCGAACTCCAGCACTACTTCATACACCCACCATGGCCAACGAAAATAACCCTCCAGTTGTTCCGCAGGCCAATCAACAAAACAATCAGGCTAACCAAGCTGATCAATAGCTCAAAGCACTGATGAATTATTACATCTCAACAGTTTACGAGTCTGCAACCTGCCGAGCACCACCCAACACCAGGGTCGATAATTATGAGATTAGACCTAATCTTTTACAATTACTTCCCATGTTCTAAGGGCTTAGTAACGAGGACCCCTACAAACACATAGATGAATTCCTAGAGATCTGCACCACCATAAAACTCAACAACTTAATCGGGGAAGCCTTGCACATGAAGTTGTTCCCATTTTCCCTTTACGACAAAGCCAAGCACTGGCTTAAGTCCATAAATCCAAACACGATAACCACATGGTCCAAAATTTATAATGAATTCCTTCAAAGATTCTTCCCGATCGGCGAGACGAACCAGATTTATCGAGCTATCACGAGCTTCACCCAGTAAGAGGGGGTGTCTTTCCGCGAGACATGGAAGCGTCTTAAGGAGCTATCCCCATCATCAAGTCCCAAAGTGGCAGCTAGTGCAGAACTTCTATAAAGGTCTGTTGCCACAACATCGTCAATACACCGATGCTTCGTGTGGTAGCACATTCATGATGAATAACGAGACAGATGCTTGGTCTCACCTTGAGAAATTGAGCGAGAGCTCATAGTATCAAGCCTCGGTCACATGCACAGACAAGACCATAATACAGTAGACTCGAGGACATTACGAGGTTATCCAGAACGTAGATCTTACGACCCAAGTATAGTTCCTCACCCAAAAACTAGACATGCTATTGACCACTAGCTTACTTGTAGCTCAGCCACCACCCTCAAATGTCAAAGATGACTGTACACTGTGCGCAAGCCCATCAAACTATGTCACTGAATGTCCGGCAGTAGACCAATTTCTAGACTTCATTCAAGAACAAGTTAACACTGCCTAAGGATTTCCCCAACCAGGTAAAAACCCGTACTCCAATACTTATAATGTTGGTTGGAGGAATCATCCGAACTTTAGTTGAAAAAATCAACAACAAAGCCCACCACAGACTCAGGCACCAAGGCCCATGTTTAATTCTTTCAACCAATAGACCTACCACCCCCCACAATAAGCAGCTACCCCAACTCCACGAGCACCTGGTTTTGAGGAGACTGTATTGAAAGCCTTAAAAGATCAGGATGTGAAAACTCAACATTTAAGTTCTCACTTTCAGTCCATCGCTAAGCTAGAGACATAGGTAGGACAGATAACTGTTGTACTAATCTGGCAAGAGGATGAAAAATTGCGGAGTTAACCTATGGCAAACCCCAAGGGCCAATACGTCATAGATAACAACCCTAGCAGCATTGCTGTATACCACGAGAAGGTAATGGCTGTTATGACCTTGAGGAGTGGAAAAAAACATGACACCCGGCCATTACCTGACAAACCTCAATAAACACAAACCCCGACCATAGCCAAGGAATCTCAAGACTCCAGCATTACCCAGACCATATCTGTGCAGCCAGTACCTACCCTGATAACAGTGGACGATTTTGATGACTCCAAAGTGGCTGCACCACCACCTAGAGATCCATTCGAGGCACCATTTCCATCAGTCCTTGAGCCACAAGCACCCCAGCACAAGAAGGGACCACCAACGACCGACGTGCTTGAATTATTCTTGCAAGTCAAAATCAACATGCCCCTTCTTGATGCTATCTAACAAGTATCGTCTTACACTAAGTTCTTAAAATATCTATGCATTCCAAAGCATAAGACATAGACGAGCACCCCCAAGAAAGTGCTTCTAACCGAGCACGGTAGCTCAGTCCTAAGCTATGACTTGGTCCTTAAGTTGAAAGACCAAGGAATCCCAACTATCTTGTGTGTGATCGAAGATCATCATATCGACCGAGCAATCTTAGACTTAGGAGCTAGCGTGAACCTCTTTCCATACTCCGTATACGAACAGTAGGGTCTTGGAGAGCTGAAACTGACCCTTGTCACCCTCTAATTGGAAGATAGGTCAGTTAAAGTTCCCCGAGGTATAATCGAGGATGTACTAGTAAAGGTTGAAAAGTTCTTACTCCCTATCAACTTTATAGTACTAGACACTGAACCGGACGCAAATACAAGGAGACAAACGCCTGTTATTCTTGGATGCCCCTTTTTTGCCACAACTAATGCATGAATCAATTGCTGGACTGGGGTAATGGACGTCTCTTTTGGCAACATAAAGCTAAGGTTCAATGTGTTCCACGCCATGCACCATCTCGCATTGGAAGTCGATTGCTCTGATCTTCAGGGTAGAAATAAATAGCTATTACGGCATGGTAAACCAACTGGTCCGATTGCAATTGACAAAGCTGAGGAGGCAACACAGCAAGCCCTTCCTTCCACCTTCACCAATGACCCCCTGGAAGCCTATTTGGTGTATTTTCGGGAAGACTTGTTACAGCTTGATCCGACTATTAATGAAACCAATGCCAAGCCAAAAATGGCAGATTATGTAGACACGCCTCCATGGGTGTTGGTAGGTTCGTTCCATTAGTCCCTTAGTCGTTAATCGCATGAACGCTACTGTTTATTTTATTTATTTTACCAAGACCCCGTGGAAGCTTATTTGGCGTATTTTGGGGAAGACTTTCTAAAGCTTGATCCGACTGTTAATGAAACCAATGCAGAGCCAAAAACGGCAGATTATGTAGACACGCCTTTATGAGTGTTGGTAGGTTCGTTCCATTAGTCGCTTAATTGTTAATCGCATGAATGCTACTATTTATTTTACCATGATTCATTACTAACTGGGTAGAAAGCAGCAAGTCCTAGGTCGATCCTATAGTGAAAATGAGGTATTTTTGTAAGAGAATGTTTAAACTATTTAATTTAATAAGGGAGTAAATCTTGGATTTGGTTTCAAAATAGTTTTTAGCAATAAAAATAAATAAACAATATAAATAGTAATTTAGATGATTAATGAGATAGGTTTTACCTCAGGGTTAGAATCCACCTTCACTTCATAATCAAGTTTCGATATAATTCCTATTTTATCTAGCTTTGAATCAGATTAGATCATATCGTGACGAGATTGATATGGATATTCAAGAAAGATAGATTTTAATTTCAAAAATGCATACCCTATCAGGAATATAGTGTATCTCATGTTCTACTCTTAAAATTCTGAATCACAAATACGACATAGTCTATCCAAGATTATAGCACGACTCATCCGGAGCACGGCCCGTCTTATCCATAGCATAGGCTATCTCAAATTTGCATATTCGAATAGTTTAAACAATCATGCAACACTCATTTAATGCAATCATTGAAGGCATAAACGGGAATTCAATTAATTAGAAGATAATATTGTTGCATAACAATCTGATTACAAAGCATAAATAAAATATTAAATTAATCTACTCCAATGTTACCAAATTAGGGTTTCATAGTCACCCATAGTGGAGGAAAGGACTTATCCACTCATGGTTGGACAGAGTTCCATCGTAAATTTGATGTCGATCATTATCGGCAGCTCCTCGACGAGGTTTGGACCTTCCAGAGGTCACCTGGCCTGGGTGGCCAAAAGAACTACTAACTACTATATGAGAAAGTGGCTCAAATTCTGAATTTAGAGATATTTTACAATGAATACAAAAGGTCCTATTTATAGTTTTCTGGTTCCTTGAAATTAGCAACTCTGAGACGGACCGTCCGGATGGAAATCCCTCGGCGTTCAGACGAAAATTGCTTAGAGATTACGTTAGTTTCCTGTTTTGGAGCGTCGGGATGGTCGGCGGTTACCATCGGGACGGAATTTTCTTGAGCGCCATGGTAGATAGCGTCGGGACAGTTGTACCATACGTCGGGACGTTTTGGGCATCGGGATGGTGAGTTGAGTGCATCCGGACGGTTTTTTTACAGGTTCTATTGGTTTTCGTTTGGTTGAGTTGTTTTTTATGTCTAAATGGTTATTTTATGGCTATTTTACGTCACTCCTCCCATTCATGTCTTATACACACAAAAAACTACAAAAACACATATTAGATAACAAAAAGGGACTAACTCAGTGTAAATTAACAGGTCTAAATCGTCACTTTTGAGTGCCGATCACACCCC
>JAULLG010426602.1:0-16595 GCA_035668355.1 Sarracenia leucophylla
GGTTGCAGTAACTAGGGACCCAATTAGTTTGCATTTCTTGACAAAATAAATTAGTGTATATTATTTGGAAATAAGACTCAATTTTCTTGAGCTTTTGATTTGGAAGTTCATGGATTCAATTTGTTTGAGACTCATGGAGATAAAATTAAATCTATTTAATCCAACGGCTATTATTTGGAAATAAGACTCAATTTTCTTGAGCTTTTGCTTTGCTTCATTTGAATTTTTGGTAGGATGTGAACAACAATGGAGTTATATATGCAGCAGAAGCTGCTTAATTTTATGTTGAATTCCTACACAGGATTTGCTTATACTATAGCTAAGCTATTAAGATTTGTTGCTATACTTTAGAATGCCATTTATCTCCCTTGGGAAAGAAAATTATTGATTTATGTAACAGTTACAAAAAGAATACAAGTTCAAGACTGAATAGCCCTAACTGAATGTTGAATTTGTTGGTGTGAGAGAATAAAAATCTCACAGCGACAATTAGCACAGTTGTTTATCTTTATGATTAACTAAGGTTTTTAATTCTTAGTTAGATTTATTAACTTTTTCTAAATTTATTGTTTAGACTTCCTATTGCATGTTGTAGAGTACTGAAGGACCAGAACTAGGAATACAGACGAAGTGGATCTCCACAACCAAATTTTTGCGAGTTTAGGTTCTTCAGTGAATCATGGATAACTATGTAATTGGGTGTCAACCAATTTAGTTTTTTCTTTTTTGTTCATATAATTTTTCTGCATGCAATGCATGAATATGATTGTAGATCTTACTATCCTTAGTTTCGGGTGACCTAGAGATATAACAAATCTTTAGAATTAATAAAATTCTGTCCCATCCACCTAGCTAGGCAAACGCCGATGATTGAACTGGAGCAGTAAGACCAACAAGCTTACCTATTGGGGGAGTATTTTGTTTTCTCTGCTTATACACCCCTATCTTGCATTAGGCTAGCCAATATTGCTCTAGCACATTATGAAATTTAAGTCCATACTATCCAAATCCTTCCATCTTTTTTTTAACATAATGATGAGGACCCTTTATAACACCTAGACAAATCCATTGAAGTCTCTTCAAGTGTCAGAAATGTGATTTGAGTTTTCTAGCTTCTTGGTAATGTTCTGATAAATTTTAAGAAATTTGATTGCTGAGTTTGTTTTTCTTTTTCTATGTACGTGAGGAAATTACTTAATGCTAAATCAAGTTTCATAAACTTCAAAACACTTGAATCTAAATTTATGAAGGACTCCTTTGTTGTAGTTTTGTTTCCATAAGATTCCGCTTGCCATAGAACAACACAAAAATTCAACGGCAAAAATCACAAAAACTACGGTCTAGCCGTTCACATGCATGTGGAACTCACAAGGCAGGATGCAATTTCTGTAGTTGGTTTCTTTGCATGTAGAATTACTGAATGATTAAATGAACTACTGATAATGCAGTTGTTTTAGATTTGAGTTTGATTTGAGCTTTATTTTGAGATTTCAGTGGCCGATTAAGGTTTCAACTTCTATTTTAGTTCGATTTGGGGTTTGGGGTTGCCGATTCGGGGTTCGGTTAGAATTTGGGATTTTCAATTTCGATTCTCGATTGTGTTGGATTTCAGTTTGATTTCACTTCGATTTTGGGATTCAATTTGAGATTTCGGTGGGTGAATTTACGTTTATCTGTGACTAATTTGTTTTAAAGAAAAATCATGTATTTAATGAAACTTCCTGTTTTGCCATTATCAGTGCCATACCTCCTACTATTTGGCTTTTTTTTTTTTTCTGAATACTTTCCTGCCCATGCTTCAGATAACCAGTCCTTTTTAAGGTAGAAACAATTATTCTCCTTTTTTTTGTTAACTTTTGTGGCTGCCTATGATTCAAATAACAAATCGTCTTTTGGGTACATTTATGTTCTGGGTTTTCTGATTCTCATGACTTGCTTGATGTTGGGTCTTTGAACAGCTGTCTAATATTGTTTTACCGGTGTTTAATTTCGATTTGGTTTTAGTTGTAATTTTGATTTTTGGTTCAAATTTGGGGCTCTTAGCTCTTGAAAAACAGTGATTACTTTGGTGAAGTTTTGTCCATTCCTTGCGAGTGATGAACTTCTGGACTTTATAATTAGCTTCCTTTTCCAGGCACATGTTTTTATTGGGAACCCAAAGAAACATTATCGTGTCATGAACACCTTTAACTTGAAGAGATTTTTTTTAATGCCTTAATTTCATTCAAATGCTTTATACCATTATTACCTTAAAAATAGATAGTTATGATATGTATAGAGCATTTGGACTGCTTTGTAGCTTTATATGTGGTTTTCTTACTTAATCTGAATGTGAATAACCATACAAGAAGGAATGGTGAATTTACTTTGGTTTTCTTGCTTAATCGATTTCACTTCGATTTGGTGTTCAATTTGAGATTTCGGTGGGTGATTGGGATTCAATTTGGGGAACTCAGCAACTACTCTTTGATTTGGGATTTCAGCGACGATTGTGTTCTGTGTGTGTGCCTGGTTTAATTGGGGATTAGAGACTGTTTGGATTTGGCTCATTTGGAATTCTTATTGGATTGATTTGATTATTTCACCAATTTAGTGTCTTTTGGCGCCGGCAATACCTAGGAAGTGCCATTTGGCACTGTTAACACAATTTAATTCTAACAAAATCGATCATATTTTAATACTCTAAATCATTTAAAAAAAATCAACACATTAAAAATTTTAGTAGTGAAAGAAAAAGATGAAAGTAGATAACAAACTCTCATCCTTAGTTTTTTAAGAGAAATAAAACTTCAAAAAAGGCTAAAGTCAAAAAACTATTGTAACTTTCTTCTTCTTCTTTTTTATTTATTTTTAGAATAAAAATTCTCTAACTTGCAATTTTCTACTTATGCAGGAAACCAATTTTCTTCTTGCAATTCTCTTTCTTCTCCGACGTTCAACATCCACCACATTCCAGGAAACCACTGCGCCACAACTGAACCACGGTCAGCGTTTATCTAAATCACTTATCTGTTTTTCTTTTAGATCCTCTTGAATTTGGGTTCGAGATTTGGTGGTTTAATTTTAGATAAATGCTTTCAATGGGCTTTTCTTAATCATTGGGGTTTTCTTGATCAAAGAAATCTGGATTGAAAAAGCTCTCATCCCTCCCTTTTAATCGACAACTGGGTTTGGCAAAGAGGTATGCTTCCTTTACTTTTTTGTGTTTTCATTCTTTTGCACTTCTGTTTCCGTTGAGATTAATGAAAAATTATATATATACTAGAGATGGACCCAACATCGGGTGTGTTCTTTTATGTATGCTTAATGAATAGATCCAGTACAACATGATGAAAATTTCCTGTATGATATTTACAGAAGAGTTAGACCACCTATGACTCGAGGGCTTCTTATGTCATTCTTCTTTCTTGAGGGTTTGCCTTCCGTTGGAGATTGCTTAAACGAGTATGGAATCAGTGATTGCTTGGAATCGAGCTTACACCGTCCCTATATTGTACAGCAGAAAAAATTTTAAAAAAAGAGAGCTGTGCTAATTTCTTTGGGGATAAAAAAATTAAATTTATCTTATCTTATGTGAGATACATAAAGAATAATTATTTGGTCTTTTTGAGGTGTCACTGTGCTAATTTTATGTGAGATTGGTTTTTATTTAGATGGATCCATTCAGTTGGATTAGTTTTAGTGTTGAGAGTGAACAGACCAGTTGAAACCTTCAGGTTTGGTTAATTATGGATTTTAATTTCTCTTCTTATTTCTTTTTTATTTTCAAGTTCTCCTGGTACTCTCCATTTCCTTTACCATTATTGGATTGTGTGAAGTGCAATGAAAAAAAAGAAAAAAAATGCAAAATTATTGAAAAAGCTCTTAGAAAAAAACTGTTAAATTGTTAAAAAGACTGCTAAACTGTTAAAAATGCTTATCAGGCGTCCAACGATGGCGAGGTGTTGATTTCGTCACCGATGACTCTATTCAAGAGGAAAAGATCGGCGAGGCTTGATATTTCGATCTCGCCTATCGGTTTTTGCGGCGCTGGTGCACAGCGCCAACGGGAGATCAGAAGCCATGGAGGATCTGCTGCCACCAATCTTCAAGGAGATCCCAAACAGGTATTTTGATTTGAGTTTTCTCCTCTTTTTTAAAAAAATGAAAAAAATTGAGTATACTTTCCATACACACGAAGACAATGCTTTTAGATCGTTATCTTTGTTAAATTTTGCTGGATAAATTGAAGTTATGCTAAAAATCGAAGGGAAATCAGTGCTTTGCTAAGAGAATGATTTGTAGTCTCTGGATTGTTTGCTCTCAGAATGAACTGAGAAGAAGATTTATCGGAATGATACGAAGAACATGATCTGTGTTGATATGTTTCATGTTTGGTCCACCCATAATCGAATGAAACTATTATTCTACTTCGATTTAATTCGGCAAGAACAAACGGAATAGGGAATTGTTGTGTGTATTTAGCTGAAATCAATCATTATGTCATACTTCTAATTCAAGCATCAAAATATGGGAAATTTTCTAACTAATGTCTTTTTACCATTGGGAAAAATATATTTACACAATTGTTGTTAATCATATAAATTGGAGAGTGACATATTCTGTTACATCTTATTTGTAGGCTTTATTTGGGATTTTTGACGGGTATGGTGGTGCAAAGGCTACTGAATTTGCAGCAGAAAAATTGGATAAGCACATCTTAGGTGAGGTTGAAAGAAGGGGTTGAGAAGAAATAGAGGAAGCTGTTACACCGATTCTGATGTTATAGTAATTATCCCCCAAATTACATCTATTACTTTTTTAAAATTTATTTTTAGAAAGTTTCATTTACTTTTGAATAATTATTGAAATAAGTGAGTGTTTTTTAATTAAAAATGATGGGAGTGCCTTTAAATTAATCAGTGATTTAAAGGAACCCAACTTATAAAGTTGGGTAGATTTTTCAGTGTTTTGTTATTAGTTGATTCATGAGGAATATATTATTTGAGCATAAAGGGCCTGTTGTATTTTGGTTTTTTGGAACCTAGAAAAGAAAAATATGAGTTATTTAGTATGGGTTATTTACGTATTGCACTTTTTTTTATTGTTTTATTTATTTAATTTTTTTTTGCCAGAGTTTAACTACAACTACCTTTGACCCAATGGAAAAGAAGGCTTCAAATCCTTTTTGATGCGCAACATACACAGAGGAAGAGAAATAAGGCTGTATATCAAAGAGCAAAGGATTTTGTTTGTTTTGGTAATGGGCTGACAAGGGGCTCTGTAATGGGCTGACTTGGTGGGACCAAATAGAGAATAGAAAGCAGCTTAACAAATAGAGAATGAAAGGCTTCAAATCTTTCGACTCTTCATTGGTCATATATTGTTCATGAACTTTAGTTAAAATTATTCAGTTGTGCACAACTACACAAGTTAGTATGCTTCTTGGACATTTTGTATTTGTGCATGTTAAGTATTCAATTGATCTTCTTAGTTTCTAAACTTTGCATCTGAGCACTTGAGTGATTGAGTGGTAGTGGAGTCATCTTCTTAGTTTCTAAACTTTGCTTTGCAACTGAAAAAAAGGCCGAAGAACTTATGTGCGAATTTCAAGTTGGTCAATGGCAAGTTTGTCATTTTAATTTGTTTCTTATCGATTACAACTTCACCAAAACACATATTTGGGATGTCCAAATGAACAGCAAGTGTTGTAGGTTATCGGATTTTTTTTCTTTGTTATTTTTTATATTCTTTTTGTGTGGTTGAAATTCAAGAGAACTATCCAGTAAATAGTTCTAATAATTCACTTTTGTCCAAATTTTCTTTACTACAATTTATTGCGAATCATGTTTCCTAAATAAAGTAAAACAGGAGAATGAATATTCTTATTTTATTTTTTGTGTGGATGGAGATTACTTTATTGAGAGATTGGTTTCCCTACAATGTGGTGGAAGCTATTGAAGAGGTGTGCCCTTATTACAAATAAGAATTTCAGCAACCTAAGCAACTAAATGGTTCCAGTTTAAATTAATTTGTTAATATGATTGGAAGTATTATGTGATACTCTTTCCAAATGAATTGTTACTTGGAAATGGTTTTGTCGGTATATTCTAGGTAAAGGTCTCTAATTGTGTTGGTTTATTTCTTTCTAAGTTATTTTTTGTGCACATTTTTTGGGTATGAGTTATGTTTATGAAAATAAGACTTGAGATATGATTAATGATTAATTATTTGACTGGATAAATTGTGATTTAAGAGTGTCATAAACATGAGCACTACTAAAAAAAATTTGTAGTGAGTGATAGTCTTCTTGGTTGGTTAAACCATTTATAGAAGCAAGGAGTGATAGGGCTAAGGTTTCTCAATATTAGAAATGGAATTCCAATTTTGCACAATTCATATGCAAAAAGCAAAAAGGATTTTTTGCAATGAAAACTCTTATGAAGAATTTCAGTAGCTTAAAACTGTGAGCCTAAGTACGGGTCATACACGAACTGTGCGTGCCTTTAGGCACGGGTCATACCCTAGTTTCTTTAAATGTGGCATCATATTTTCTTCATCATATTTCCTACTAGCAATTCGCTAATGTTGTTATTTTTATTGTATTAAAGTAACAACGCAGGTAACTTAGGGAAGGGCATTCTTGAGGAGTGAGCTGATTTCTTGCTATGCTTGGAGAATTGGAAGATTTATTTAGCATGCTATTATCGTTTTAGACATTTCATTTTTTATTAAAGAATAACTCTGCAGTTTTTCCCTCCCATTAGGGCTGGCCATATGAGAGAGAGAGAGAGAGAGAAATTTTTTATCTTATTTTAATATATGTCAATATATAGTAAAATAAGTATAAGTGTATATATCCTTACCTAAAAGATAATTAGCAATATACACTTAACAAAATTAACTTATTCTCTCTCCTACTAGGGCCGACCATTAGGGAGAAATCCCTAATCTGCCACTTTGCCAATTATGCCCTCGAACATTAATTTAATACCCCGATCGTCCCTGTAAAAAATTTCACGATCGAATTAAATTAAATAATTACCAAAGCCAACCAAAAATCCATGCGTACAAATGGGCTACGTGAGGGATCATGAGGATGTATAGGACTCGGGCTAACCATACAAGAAAACCGGATATCCCTAACTCAACTCCCTACTAAACTCTCGGCCCTAACTCTAATTATGTCTCAAGTTTCCAATTATCATTTGCACTAAAGTCTCCCCATGTTTAAGATATGGATTCCCGATATTTGAATTAGGTTACTGACAACCCGGTTTGATTATCATCTTATACTCGCAACCGCACCGCTTATCTTTTTGACGTGTTGGATCAAAAGATCCACTTGTAAGATTCTGGCATAGTTAAACCTATAAGTCAAGCACACGAGGGGGAACACCTCAACCTGATTAGGATGTGGTTTTCGCTAGCTGATTATCAATCATCGAACAAATAATGATAGTACCCAGCCCACCGGTCATATTGATCTCAATATCAAAATCTTAGCCATTTGTGACTCAAAGCACTGCACATTATCTGAACATGATTTGATCGATTACGTCAGGATTAAGAGTACGTTTAATACATGATAATATAGGATGTGGATCAATTCATTTAGTCAATATAGAAATGATCATTCTATCGATCCCGCTCAATACACTCAAAGTGTACTAACACATAAAGCTCGAACATCAAATTCTCAGATCGAAATTCGAGCCGTTCGACCTAGCTAAGACCATCTACTATAATGATGTTCTACAATCGTACCAATGGATTGTCTGGGTCCATTGCGATTGTGAGCCTACTTTTATATTTATCAGAACCTTTGACCTGATCTTCTGCGCTTCATGCACCGAGTCAAATACTGGACAGACTATACAGACTATGCATTCACACAGCATACATACAATAAATACGAAACAGTAAATACAAAAACCTCTTAAGTGTTTCTCATTAATTAACCAGGGATCAACGATAAAATTAAATAGAAGCATGGCTTTTAAGCATACTATCCTAACAGATACGTGAGAAGGTCACCGGGTCATCTCACATCATCGTTTGGAATTCTAGAAACTTTTCTACAAGTTTCTATGAGGTAGAATTCTATTACCATCGTTTTAATTCATCGCTCTTCATGAAAAATGCAAGACGACATTTTTTACGGTCACGTCGTCGATCTTTTCGATCCTTTTTCACTGCGTGGATCCAACAATATCTTATATCACAAACCTAGTGTATTTAGGTCTTATTACGTTATCCCTAAAAACAAAATTGGAAACAAGATAATTAAGAATAAATATAACTATATATCTATCTCACATGGCCGGCCATACTAAGGATAAAATCTCAAGTGTGCCCAAATCTCAACTATGCCTCCAAATATTTAATTTAATTCCCGAATGTTCCCGGTGGAAAAATCGACATTCGAATGAAATTAAATAATTATCGAAACCAACAATAAATATAATCGTGCGTATAATGGGCTTCATGAGGGATCACTAGGAAGTATAGGACTCGGGCTAACCGTACGAGAATTCTGCATATCCTTAACTTAATCCCTGAGTTAAATCCTTTTCCGCATGAATCAAGACTTATTCCACTAACGCCCCTGACTAAACTCCTGGCCCTAACTCGAATTATGTCTTGAGTTTCCAATTATCAAATGCACTGAGGTCTCCCCATGTTTAAGATATGGATTCTCGATTATTAAATTAGATTATTAACAATCCGACTTAATCATCCTCTTATCCTTGCAACCGCACCACTTAAACTAAATTGGATGTGGTTTCTGTCAGTTGATTATAAACCATCGGACAAATAACGATAATACACAACTCATCTGTATCGTTGATCTCATGGTGAAAATCTCAACCATTAATGACTCAAAGTACTGAACATTAAATGAACACATTCAATCATTACTTCGGGATTAAGAGCCCGTGTAATACATGATAATACGGGATGTGGACCAATTTATAAAGTTAGAACAAAATTAATCATCCCGTTGATCCTGCTCAATACACTCTATGTGTACTAACACATCGAGCTCGAACATCGAACTCCCAAAACATGAATTTGACCCATTTGACCTAGCCAAGACCAGCAACTATAACGATGTGCTACAATCGTTCCAATGGATTGTCCGAGTCCATTGTAATTGTGAGCCTACCTGTATATTCTGTTAGAACCTTTGACCCAATCTTTTGCACTTCATGCACCGAGTCAAATACTGGATAGAATATACGGACAATGCATTCATTCATTCATCATAAATATAAATATGAAACCATAAACACAAATCAATCTCAAATGTTTCTTATTAATATACCAGGGATCCAAAATAAAATATATAAAAAGCATAGCTTTTCAGTATACAATCCTAACAACTTTATCACTTAAGAATGGAACCTTGACATAGTCCTAACTTCTGATGACTATATGTTTGTGTTGTATGACCCATGTCCTTCCGTTCGTCATAGCGGATCCACTGAACAAGAGAATTAGGACTATGAAAAGTGGAAGAAAGCTGATAGGATATCGAGCTGCTACATTCTGGCATCTATGTCAGATGTTCTGCAAACCCAACATCATACCATGACATCTGTAGCTGAGATCATGATCAACCTTACAGAGATATTTGGTAATAAAGGTCGGCCAGCAAGGCAGGTTTCTATGACGGCTCTCATAAAAACAACCATGGCGAAGGGCACACTTGTGCGGGATCACATTTTGAAGATGATCGGTCTTCTTAATGTGTTGAAGGTCATTGGAGTCGAAATCGATGTGGAATCTCATATCGATATCATACTCCAATCACTGCTGACTCTTTTCAATAATTCCTACTGAATTATACAATGAACAAACTTGATTTTACATTATCAAAATTACTAAAAAAACTGTATGTAACAGAAGGTGTTATCTATAAGTCAGGACATGTGTTTATTGCACAAAAGGCTCTATCTTCTAGGTTAATAGGTGGTAAGAAGAAGAAGAAATGGGAGCAATAGGATAATGCATAAAAGGCTGGCGTGTGGAAGCCATCAGTTGCCAAGGCTAAGGTAAAGGAATCTAAGGGCAAGTGCTTTTATTGTCAGAAGTCGGGGTATTGGAAAAGCGACTGTCCCAACCGAAAGAACAAGCAAGCTGCAGGTATCGCTTTTTCTTTGGTTGCTGAATCATGTTTAGCGGTTGTATCTACGGAAACCCGGTGTGCAGATACGAGAGCCACTAATCATGTATGTAATTCTTTGTAGGAGTTCCAGGTGACCAGACAGCTTAGAGAGGGCAATGTCTACCTACAGGTGGGGAACAACTCACAGGTGTCTGCTGTTGTGGTGGTAGATATAGTTCTTAATTTCAGTAGAAATAATAGTTTATTTTGAAAGAGCATTTTATATGTATCCCAAATCAGGCCAAACTTAGTTTCGATTTTCTATTTGGGGATTGATGAATACTCTGCTTCTTATAATAAGAAATTTTGTAATGTTATGGTGTGGAAACAATTTATCTATCATGGTACATTAAGGAATCCTCTTTATATTTTACACCCTGTTATTTCTACTGATAAAAAAATGAGGTGAATAATTTATGTGTTTTCCCGCATAAAGGAAAAGTTTCTTCTTTGAGACAAACATTACTTTGGCATCTTCATTTAGGTCATGTTAATTTAAAAATGATACAAATACTGGTTGAAAATGAACCTTTAAGTTCATTGGAAGTGGAGGCACTTCTATTCTACGAATCTTGTTTAGAGTGTAAGATGACCAAGAGGCCATTTACGGTCAAGAGATTTAGAGCCAAAGAAGTGTTGGAATTAGTTTATTCTAATATATGTGGTCCCATGAATATCCAAGTAAGAGGTGAGTATGAGTACTTCGTCACTTTCATTGATGATTACTCTAGGCATGGATATATTTACTTGCTTCACTGCAAATCTGAAACCTTTGAGAAATTTAAAGTATTTAAGGCTGAAGCAGAGAAGTAGACAGGTAAAAGTATCAAAACCCTATGATCTGATCATGGTGGTGAATACCTCTTGGGGAGTTCAGGGACTACTTATCAGAAAATGGGATTACATCTCGGTTATATGCACCACGGATGCCACAGCAGAATGGTGTACCGGAAAAGAGGAATAGGTCCCTTAAGGAAATGGTAAGGTATATGATGAGTTATTTGGATCTACCGTATTCGTTTTGGGGGTTTGCATTCGAGACAACGGCTTTCATTCTGAATTTGGTACCAACTAAGGAAGTTCATGGTACCTCTATGGAGTTGTAGAAAGGGCATAAAATAAGTCTTAAACATCTCCAGATATGATATGGGGTTGCCCAGCACAAGTGTTGATGGGAGATATAAGTATGGTGGAACCAGAGATAGATGTGTGTTTCTTTGTAGGGTACCCCAAAGGAACTAAGGATGATTTTTTTTTTTATAATCCTAAGAGTCAAAGGGTATTTTCTAGTACAAATGTGAGATTCTTGGAAGAGGATTATGTGATAAACCATAAACCTCAATCGCAAGTTGTGTTAGAAGAGGTTATGAATGCATATATGATACAACCGGTTAGGATACCAAATAAACGGGATGAAATATCACCTATCATGAGTGCCCAAGAGGGGATTCGTAGTGGTGGAAGGGTTGTTCACTAACCCCAAGAGGTTCATGTTCTTGGGAGAGTCTTATGACAATATCCCAGAAGAATATGATACTGAATTCGGGAATTGCAATGAAGCACTTTAAGATAAGGATGCTGATTTATGGAAAAATGCTATAGAATCTGAGATAGAGTCTATGTACTCTAATCAGGTCTGAAAACTTATGGAACCATTAGATGATATAAAACCCATCGGATACAAATGAATCTGTAAGAATAAGATGTTGGAATTATGTGAGATTTGTGGAGAGACTCTTCCCATTCTGACATGTGGGATTGTGAAGAGGCTTGAGGCTCTCCCTCTCCCCACCTCTCACCTTCATTCCATTATGAATGAGAGTAAAAGCCTTAGCCTCTTGGTTTGCTTTGGTTGCCTATATAAGAGGCTCATTTGGTAGACAATACATAGAACAACAGCCACTACAACACTTGTGTTACATCCATTACCCTCCTTCGAGTTTGTTTCTTTATTGAGAGAGATCATGCACGGTTCACGTTCGCCGTTCAGTTAAAAGGTGTGCTCCTCCGACTGAAGATTCTCCATTGTATCCTAGGAGATAGATGTCGGTACAACCTCAAGCACCTGTGGATGCGGCGAATCTCTTTTGACACCGTATGAAATATGGGCCTCGGACTTATCCTTTTTACTTTTGATTTTCCTTATTTCGATTGTGATTATAATTGTAATTGTATTACATTTCATGTAATTCCGATTCTAGTGGATGAATATGGAGCTTGAGAATTTGATATTATTCACAAAATAGTGCAACAATCTTAAAATTGATTCGAGATTCTCAAGTTCATTATTCAATTCGAGAAGAAATCTAGGAAAATAAGCAAACCCAATCGACTGGTTCATTATATCAGTCGACTGGATGAAGTTTTGATGCTAAAAACATGGTTTTATACACAGATCTGAGGCTCGGAACATTCAGATTACTGGATTCATATATCATATACTGCATCTAGGCTTCTGGATCAGTAAGAAAAGCAACATTGTTGAGTGATTGCTGAACAAAGGTGTGTTTTCAAGGCTACTGGATCGTCACCCAGTGCCACTCAGTCGACTTGATCATCATATCAAGTCAACTAAGACTACTGGATCATCATACCAGTCGAATCGAGTGATTTTCATCGAGAATCAGTCGAGTGGATGGTACCTTAGTTGACTGGATGGAATTCATCCAGGCTCGATTGACTGGATGGGAACTCAGTCGACTGGATTAGTCATCAGGCGATTGGTCTTCCCTCAGTTGACTAGATGCATCCAGGTCCGCCTAGTCGACTGGATATGTCCATCAGTCGATTGGAGCTTGCTCAATCGACTGGATCATGCTATCAGTCGACTGAATATGGTTTAAATCGTGGCCTTTTTGTACTGGATATGGACTATTTCTAGAATTGAATAAATTGTTTATTCTAATATGTTTATCTGCCTCTACTGCATATGGGTGTTCGATAACACGACTTACCCTCTGTACATTGATCAAGAATGCCCGTTGATATTCGACAAATTGGCATGCGAGAAATATGGAACTATCAACTTTGGAGGTGGCAACTCTATGATTGTGATCTCCCAAGATTCAATGTAAAGTCATTGCTGAAGAAACAGAGGGGCAAAAGGTTCAAGGAATTATGTGAACAGAAAACAATGGGTTTCGATGATCTGTCTGCTCCACTCTGCAATTGACTTCTGGAAACTAGAAATATAAGTGGCAACAACAAGTCCACTAATGTGGCAAGTGGTTCTGATCCCATGGAGTTGATAGCTCTTACACGGACTTTCACTATGGTACATACAGTTGCGTCGGGCTATAACAAGAAGCCAAAGAAATTCAGTGAGCTAAATTTCAAGAGGTAGCAACAGAAGATGTTCTTCTATTTGACCACGTTAGGCCTTGCGAGGTTCCTAATAGAGACAACTCCAGTTGTAGCTACTGATGAGCATGACGAGCAGGTGCTTCGTGCTGCTGAAGCCTAGAGGCATTCCGACTTGCAGTGCAGAAACTACATTCTGAACTGCCTGCAAGATGCACTTTATGGCGTGTATTCAGTTCAGAAGACAACTAAGGAACTATGGGAATCCTTGGACAAGAAGTACAAGACTGAGAGTGTCGGGGCAAAGAAGTTTATTACCGATCGGTTTCTTGACTTCATGATAGTAGACTCCAAATTTGTTGTGAGTCAGGCACACAAGTTCCAGCTCATGCAGAAGGACTGACTTTAAAGAGAATCCTTTGAGGTGGCAGCCATGATTGAAAGATTGCCCCAAGCTAGAAAGACTTCAAGAGTTACTTGAAGCATAAAGTCCAAGGAGATGACTATTGAGGACCTTGTGACAAAGCTCCATATTGAGGAAGACAATCGGATATGAAGCTCTTTTGCCTCAAAGGCAAATGTGATAGAGCATAATGCTGGTAACAGAATGGAAGGGAAGCAACCGGCCAGCGATTCTGGAAAAAGCATAAAGCCCAAAGGCGGTGTAGCCAAGAAACAGAAGTTTTCGAGTAAATGCTTTAACTGCAACAAACTGGGACACAAATAGTTAGAGTGTCATCAGCAGCAGAAATCATGTAAGAACCAAGGGTCAGTGGTCGAGGATCTTTCCAAACATGTCTCGGATATAGACTTGTCAGCTATGGTCTCTGAGGTGAACTTGGTGGTTACTAACCAAAGGGAATGGCTTGTGGACACTGGGGTCACTCGCCACATGTGCTCTGACCGGGCAATGTTCACTACTTTGACACCGACTTCTACTGGGGACAAGCTATTTTTAGAGAACTCTGTAACATATGTGGTTGAGGGTTCTGGCCAAGTGATCCTAAAGATGACGTCAAGAAAGCAGATGACTCTGAACAATGTCCTGTATATGCCAGACGTTTGTGAGCATCTGGTGTCTGGATCCTTGTTAAGCAAGCGTGGCTTATACCTTCTTTCCACATTGATCATAATGATAGATGTGAAACTTATGCTGAGGTAAAGTCTGCAAGGTCATCATTTCAATCTGTTGAAAGATGTACTAAACCATTGGAATTAATTCACACTGATGTGTGCGATTTAAATTGGTTTAGATACGGGGCGACAAAAAGTATTTTATTACTTTTGTCGATGAGTGCATGAAATATTGCAAATTGTATTTGTTGAAAAGCAAAGATGAGGCTTTGGACAAGTTAACAAGTACCAGTACCTACAAATGTGAGGGTGTCTTGCAAATATGGCTATTCCTCTACCAAAGAAGGCAAGAATAGGTCCAAAAATCATTGATTGCATATTCATCGGTTATGCACAGAATAGTATTACATATTGGTTTTTGATGTATGAATCTGAGATACTAGATATAACCAAAAACATGGTCATGGAATCAAGAAATTCTTCATTCTTCGAGCATATATTTCCATGTAAATCCAAGACAGAGTCAAGTTTGGCTAGAAGACCTTTGGATGTTGTTCATGACAACATTGAAAGCCAAGAAGAGGCTAATGATAACGAGCTGAGATGGAGTAAGAGGGTCCAAACCTCTACTTCATTTGGTTAGAATTTCCTAACTGTTGGAAACTGAACCGAGAACCTGTTAGGAAGTTATTACTTCTCCGGAAGGAAATTGAGTCCATCATGCTAAACCATGTTTAAGAACTGGTGGCCGCCAAGATGTTGGCCTTTGAGCTATAAAATGGGTTTTCTAGAGGAAGGCCAGAGCAGATGGATCAGTTGAGAAAGTTTCATACCTACTCGTTTGTGATACTTACTATCGCAGCGCTGCGAGATCTTGAGGTACATCAAATGGACGTGAAGACAGCTTTTCTGAATGGAGATTTGAATGAAGAAATCTACATGGAACAACCTGAAGGGTTTGCAGTTCCAGGTCAGGAAAAGAAAGTCTGTCGGCTCGTAAAATCATTGTACGGTCTTAAGCAAGCACCGAAGCACTGACACGAGAAATTTGACAGTGATATGTTGTCAGGTGGCTTCCGCATCAATGAGTGTGACAAATGCGTATATGTTAAGGAGACTAATGCCGGCTATGTCATCCTTTGCTTATACCTAGATGATCTACTTATTGTTGGGAGTAATGGTAAGATTATTGAATCTACCAAGGACATGTTAAAATAAAGTTTTGACGTGAAGGATATGGACCCTGGAGGTGTGATTCTGGGAGTCAAAGACTCCAGATCATCTGATGGACTTGTATTGTCTCCATCTCATTACTTGAGAAATACAATAAGTGGTCAAGACCCCTGTAGATTTGAATCTACATTTGCCTAGAAATTCTGGTGAGGGTATGTCCCAAGTAGAATTGGAAGTCTGGTGTACCTAGTGAGCGGTACAAGACTTGATATTGCTTTCTCAGTGGTTAGACTGAGCCAATATACAAGCAATCCGGGGAGGACCACTGAAAGGTCATAGTGAGAGTTCTATGTTACTTGAGGTACACTAGAACTTATGGTCTGCACTATACCAGATATCCAGGAGTACTGGAAGGATACAGTGATGCAAACTGGATCTCTAATAGGAAAGACTGGAAATCCACGAGTGGATATGTCTTTACTCTAGGTGGTGCAGCAGTGTCTTGGAAATCTTCCAAACAGACTTGCATTGCAAGATCGACAATGGAATCGGAATTCATTGACTTAGATAAAGTAACTGAAGAAGTAGAGTGGCTTCGGAATTTCGTGGAAGATATTCTAGAATGGTCAAAACCTGTGCCTACGATTTGTATCTATTGTGATAGTAAATTGGAAGAGCACAGAATACCATGTATAATGGTAAGTCTAGACATATTCGTCATAGACACAATACCATTGGACAACTTCTCTCAAATAGGATTGTCACAATTGACTATGTGAGGTCAAAAGACAATATTACGGATCCGCTAACTAAATGGTTAAATAGAGAGCAAGTTGATAAAGCATCAAGAGGGATGGCGCTAAAGCCTATGTTGAAAGTTGACACAATGGATACCCAA